>CM031236.1:545506965-545746895 GCA_018340775.1 Taxus wallichiana var. yunnanensis
TAGATTTGAGATACAATCCATGTCTTTGTGACCATACTCACAACATGACTAACATTGTCCTTTGAAGGACCTTTCATGATTCTATGAGTATCTATCCTTTGAGAACATTGTCTTGCACTCTCTATCTCGATGACCAAAATTAGTGCATGAATAAAAATATCCATTGAATGAATGGTCATATCTCATTGCATTAGATTTTATAAAAATATTATACCTTCTAGGATTTTTCTTCTTTGTCTCCTTCATGACATCATAGGTGTTTGGACCATCCTTGACATCTACACAACTTTTCATGTGTTATCCTTTGAAACCTAAACCATTTTTATCACCAACTATTCTTTGTTGATTTAACATATCATATGGGGCTTCAGAGCTCTTCTCCAGTCTTCCATACATCTTCAACTTATTAGATTCTTCTTATAAATTTTCTTTTAAGGAACTCAACACATCTTCATACCTGAGGCAAGCTTCTTCCTTTCCTTTTAAGGACTTATGTCATACTTTTTACTTGTGATTTCAAATCCTTTATGACTTGACCATCCTCAACTTCCATATAAATCATTTTTTATTGCAATCTATGAATTAGGGACTCAACAATCTCAAACTTTGTTTTTAGAATTACTACAGATGATTTACCAATGCCTTTTTTGCAAAGATATCCTCCAAGTTGTCAAACTCACTTCATAAGGACCTAGCTCTGATACCAATTGTTATAAGAACAATGGACTAGGGAGGAGGTGAATCAATCATACAAAACCTTGATTTCATTGTACATTAAATTGATTCATCATTCAAACCATTCATTCAATCATCCATGAACCATATGAGCTTATTAAGTGTGTATTAGACATTCACAAGTGCATACAACAAGAGAGAGAACATAAGACACCATATATATGTGGGAAACCATCAAGGGGAAGAAAACACATTGAAACCTCTACTAATATTACTCATAAAAAAGGTTTGTATGAATATCACACATCACACAAGAATTGTTTAGTGAATAACCCATTTCACAAGGATCACACACCCCTATTTAGTATAGCGCTCACTATACAAGGAGGCTAATACCCTCTCAAGATGACCAAGAACCCATCTAGCCACTTGAAAATAGATGATCACTTAATATATGTTGCTACGACAACTGATTTTGATCCAAATTCAGTTCACACACTCTTCAAACCCTCGTAAACTATCTGCTTCTCTAACTCACTCAAATATTATTCATCATCGGTTAATTAGATCAATTTCACTTTCATATTTGATCTTCAATATTATTTAGGTATTCATCATTCTTTTATGATATGTACATAACCCTTCTAAACTTTTGTTCTTCCTCCTTTGGCTTGTTCATAACCCCATCATACTCAATTGGTCACAAATGACCAAAAACACTAGCTCATATACCTAACACTAGATCAAAACACCCCTAGATCAGCCATGAAAAATTAGTTCGGTCATTCCAACACAAAAACATAACTAAAACCTCATATAATACAACTCAAAAGAGCCATATAGGCTGGTAGGGTTCGAGACATATCCACCAAGCACCAAGACACTAATACTAGCTCAAAACACACTCTCCAAGCTCCAATGAATGCAAAAGGACTTCTAATCACATAAAACAACATTTTCATGGCTCCATTAGATTCACACAACCAAAATAAAACCTCTACACATCTTAACCAAGCTCAAGAACATCTTCATCATCTACCATCATCATGAAACATGTCAAGAAGAAAGTACCTCCAAGTAGGTCTTCAAGCACCAAAATCAGACTGTAAGAGAAAAAAACTTTTCATAGAAAAAACAAATTTCAAGATGAAATCCATATGAAAGGATGCACCATGATTCCAACTCACTCTCCAGGTCTTTGACACACCTCAAAATAGAGCACAACACTCCAAGATAACCATCTCTCCTACCTATCTTAAGCTTGATTATCATGCCAAGAAATAGGTCACCCAGAAAAATAAACTTAGCACATTAAATATCCTCATCAAGGATTAATTATAAACAACTCACTTTATCATAAAAATCATAGTGCAAGGCCTTTAACCAAGCCAATCTCTGAAACTACTTATTCAGTATTCTAGGACTCAAGAATAAGTCTTGAGAGGAACATGCACAAACACCTCAAAATCAACTTCCAATCTCAACCACCACCTAGAAAAATTCAAGTATACTTGTACCAACAATCTTAAACACTAAGAAGCATATGCAATTTGGAGAAAATTTATCCAACACACCTTTTTCATCAAGCCTTCTTGGCAATCCTAATAGGACCAACTATGTCATTAGAGCTTAGGCAATAAATCATTTCTTCAAATCAAACCAATTCCTCAAATACATCAAACCAAGTTTTAAAATTCTATCGATGATCAAAAACCACTACTACAACATGCGAAATAATAAAACTCACTTCAAACCTCAATACTAGCTTATAGACCTTCAAGACTAGCTTATAGACCTTCTAGGCCTAAATCGATTGTGTTATTTTGAGGACCTGTAACTCAAAATTTCTTCAAGAAAATTCTTGAAACTTTTTAAGGTTATCTAGAACATATCCCAAGGATTTTATAACAATTCACTTTTATCCTTGAAACCTTAATCTCATCCCTGAAACTACAAATCTCCACAAAAATGAGGGTTTTCCTCTCACTTCCTAAAATATCTAGATCATTAAACCTATGCCAAAATGAGACAAGACAAATTATCTACAAGACCAAATCATTACTTTTTATTTCCAACATCATTTTGATAGTATACCATGCATTTTTCTCTAGTCACTTTGTTGTTAGGGTTTTAAAAGGGTTTCAAACCAACTTGACTTCTTAATGGTTGTTCATAAATGTATGATGATCAAATCACCTCATTATTTTTGCAAAATATTATTATATCAATGAAAAATAATCATTGAAATCCACAAGGTCCCATGCAAAGTGTGTGTGAGTGGGTGAGCATCTGAAGTTCACATATCAAGATGGATTTTCCTTCTCTAAAACTCAGTTATGCCAAAAACCTTATAAATTTCTTTTTCTTGAACATTTTGACCTAAAAATTGGAACGAATCACCAAAATTACCTCCTTTATGTATTTCAAATCACATCTAAGATCAATTATTGCTTCAACTCTCCAACCACTGAGACTTACCTTTTCTTACATGCCTAGTCTTGACCTTCTTGCTCCACAATAACCATAAAACACCATGAAAGAGCTCATAACTGACTTGAAACTCCTTCAATACATCATATGTAACACCAAAAGCTCCTACCATTCTTAAATAAGGTAACTTTATCCATATTTCATTCCTCCATACCATGCACCATGCTCTAGGTCTAGGAATAGGCTTAGAATGACATGACTCAACCATGATAACCCATTAATTAACCATGAATACTCATTACATACCCTTAGAAACCTCTCACACATCATATAAACTATGATATACCTCATCTCATACAACCTTTGGAGATCACATACTAGCTTGACCATGTCTAGACACCATAGCAACTTCACAAAAACTAGATACTACTAATAAACCTTCAAACTTGACCTTTGTTCACACCTCATGGAGACTCCTAATCACCTAAAATCCATTTTCAATCAATTACCTTTGACATAAATGACAACAAATAGATACAATGTCCAAAAAATACCATCTATGTCTCGTCATTCTCTGTATAACAATGTTTTCATGATATGTGGTCTATTTTTATGGGGCAATTCCAAATCGATTTCACAAGCATACGAGAAGACGTCACCTTTTTCCAACTCTTTCTTAATATGAGATAATGCATAACAAAATGACTCTAGATCATGGAGTGGATAGTGTTTTATTTTTAATCAATTGTCTCCACAAATCAGGTAATGTTATCGAGTTAGAAAAGGCTACACTTGAGGGGTAAAGGTTTATGCATACCAAAATAAAAAAATCAACGTGTTCCTCCTTTAATTAAAACCGTTATAATCTATAATGAAAACATTACATGAAAAAAAACTAGAGATGGAGAGGAATACTTCCATGTTGTAGTTAATAAATCACACACTTTGGGTAATATTTAGTTTCGGTCTCATACTACTATTTAGAAGGTTTTGAGTGAAGAAAGTACTAATCAACCTATGTCTTTGGCCATTTTTTTAATTTCTGTCATGATTCCTTACCCTTATCACACACTTTCCTAGGCCATTTTTATCATCCCACATTATCCTCCACATTACCAGGGTGCTCAAACTAGTACTAGGGCACCCCGAGGCACCCTAGTCCCTCCATGGGTGCCCCGATCCTTTTCTCACTTTCCCGCCACTATTTGGGCACTTTCTATCCTTTGCAACATTTTATTTTTCTTGTGGTTGGCCTCTTTAGGGTTAATTACAAAATTATATCAAGATAACTCTATAAATAAAAGTTATGAGACCATAATGAGGGACCAAGCACCAGTCATTACTATCATCCACCTAGAGTTGCATCCATCTATAGCATTTGGAGATCATTTTCATCGACATATATTCATCAAAAAGGGACAAGTTTGGCACATCTGCATCACACAAACATAGGAGGGAAGTTAATTATATTCCATCCACCATTCTATTACATTTTTCTACACATAGTTAGCTCGCATACATCAGCACAAGAGTAACCTAGGGCACCGACACAAGAGTAACACACACACACACACACACACACACACACACACACACACACACACACACACACACACACACACAGAACTACATTTGGGTTTGGAATGTAGTGTAACACTCAGTAAGTCCAAAATTTTGGCAACTAAGGTCAATCTGACCCTTTCATATGCATTTTTATTTTTATGGTTTTGATACTTCTTGTGTGCTTTTGTAGGTATTTTCTATCTTGGATTATCAGTGACATTCAACATAGTGCAAAAAATCTGATGTGAAATAAAGTGAGGGTTTTTGACCACCTGTCGAACCTGTGAAACTCATTCTGGACCTTTTGCACATACCAGGGTGCCCATTCTGTAGACTAGAATGCCCCTAGGCACTCCAATCAAGAGAATAAGTCCATATATGTGATTTTTAGGACCTTTTCACAGTCTTTATTGCTTCCTACATCTTCAGTGAAAATTGTGACATAGTCCCACCAGCTTTTCGAATCAGCTGAGTCACTTCATCACTCTTCTTACATATTAGGGTTGTACTTTCATTAGATAAGTTGTTTGGGTCATCTTTATATTTATTTACTACATTCATTTACTATATTTACATGGTGTTCATAGCTTAGATTAACTATTTTATTTTCCACATTTTAGTTAATCATTTTGGTGAACCCGACTCGATCATTCACACTTATAGGTTATCCATTCATTGTTTGGAATCCTAGATCATCATGAGTATCTCAATCAATGACTATTTTCTTGTAAATCTGAATTATTATATAGATTCCAACATCTTCTTCGTACTACTTGCATTCGTGTTGACATACATCCCGACTCGGTTCATCAAACATTTTTTGATGCATTCTCTTCACACATAGTATTCAAATCTAATCTTCTTGCTGATGTTCATAATTTTATAATGATCCACCTCTTCATATCATGTTTGTATTCATATTGTAGGTGTCAAATGCACTTTTATTGATAATGGATCTGAATTTAACTTGTTTCCTATGGCATCCCTTGAATTTCTAGGTCTTTACACTTGTGATGCTAGTCTATCTTCCATTTCATTACATGCTTATGATGTTTTTGTACGTCCATGTCTAGGTCATGTTACACTACCTATCACTGTTGGTCCAAAAAAATCACATTGTGTTCTTTGCCATTAAATTTTCAGTTTCCTATAACTGTCTACTTGGTAAGCCATGTCTTCATGCCATGCAAGTTGTCACCTCTATTATGTATAGTTGTGTTAAATTATTACGTGAAGGCATTGATTACACCATTTTTTCATGATCGTGATCCATTCTAGTATTGCGATTGGGATCCTAACACTGGTCTTCCTATTCCATGCATCAGATATTACATACGAGCCCCAACCTATGGAAGAAACATCTCATTACCACCACTTGAGGGTGTTATTTGTGTGATAGATGTTGTTTGTTTTTTTGTCACCTACTACTACTACTGCCATGATTCCATATCAAGGTCCTATCCAATCTATGGACATTGCTCTATCACCTTCACCTTCATTTACACCACCTACATTAGCACACCCACGATTTACTTGCACGCTCTTCATGAATCACTCATATTGGGAACACATTTCATTTGATCCTACAAGTGATGAAACTACCTATACACATGAGGGTCTAGCTCACTTAGGATTTGCTTTTGAGGATCTATATCCTACACCATATGCTCCTAATATTTATTATGGATTTGTTTACATCACTTTTTCTTATGGATTATGTATCTTCCATCTTATGATCTATCTATCACATAGTCATCGTTCCTCTCTACTTATGTTAGGGAAATCATGGCTTGATTATATTGGGGGCACTCTAGATCCTGATCATATAGACATTTCATTTCCTATTCCTTTTAGACATGTTTTCATCTGCAATAGCTCTTTCCTAGGATACACATAAAATCTCACTTGGTATGCACATGGTTTCCCATTTCCTCCATTCACCGATGAGGAGTATGCTATGGGAATGTACAACATATTCCTCAATGGCTCATTATGTGATCAGCATGATACTATTTCTTATCAAGTCACCAATGCTTATCCATTTGACTATGATCTTGAGAGAGATGATCTTCTAGATGACATTACATGATAGCCTATTCCATCATGCACACTTGGGGGCATAGTATACACATACCTCTTTCTCTAATTATCATAGGCACATTTCTCATATTTTCATAGTACTACATCACACTCGATCATTTACATATACCTCATCTTGGCATGGTCATACATGTGTCTCATAGTATATGCATACTCATACATACTTTAGCATCATCATTTCCCGATGACACACTCTTGTGTTTCGGTTCAAACTTAACTCTTGAGGGATTTCTACACATGAACCCCACACACTGCACACTAGGTCATACACACCACATCTATTCACACATTGTGTGTCATACACCATACATTATATAGTTATTTTACAACATTTTGATATTTATGCATTTACACATCATACTAGTCTTCATCATACTCATCTAGCATTACATCCTACTCCTAATACATACCATACCATACACATTTTGATCATGGCACATCTTCTACGTCATACTAGTTTTCAGCATGCACTCTTATTATATACGTGTTTAGCATCATATACTACTCATCCTACATACTACATTACTATTGTATCTACACACATGATATTGCATACTCTACATTCCATTTTACACATCTTACATTACATTTTACACATCTAAATGCAATGTATCATATTCTACACATCGATAAATTACATATTCTATTCATCCTATAGTAGTTTCTCATCACTACATATATTACATTGTCTTCGACACGCTGCATTCATACCCTATGATTCACTTTAGTTTCTCGGTCCATACTCGACTACCGAGGGTTTACAAATAAAATGAACTCTCATGCATCACGTGTTTATCATTCCACCTTTCATCATGTGACATTCCTAGGATAGTGACACATGTTATAGGATAAATCGTCACTTACTCAATCATTCTATATGCTTTAGGCTACATCACCATTCCCTATTATTAATCTTGTAGTGACACATGTTATAAGTTAAATCATCACTTATTCTATTCATCTTGTAGTGATATATGCTTTAGGCTAAAACATCACTCTTATTCATCTTGTCTTGATATACACTTTGGTTATAGGGTTCATGCACACATCATCACTAGGTCACATATCATCACTATACATACATATACATCACAATGTGTTAGACACAACACACACTTTGACCATTTCCCGATGATGCGCTTGTTTACAATTCATTCTTGACTGCTGAGGGGGTAAAATTAATTAACCTCACTGCATACATTTCCATTCACTTCGAGGGCATGCGGATCCTATCCTCCATCTTGCATTCCATTCCATCCATTCACAACATATTGTATATCATGGTATTTTTTACTCTTGCTTTTGTTTTCTTGTTCATAATCACTTTATTACACATGTTGGTTAGATCGCTTGTATGTCATTTATCTATACCATCTACACATGCATGTTCATGCCTTTTCTTTAGTTTTGATCACAGATACATATCTTTTACACACAATACAGATTCTCATCTTCTACCCATCCTATACTGGTCCTTGGGGGCATCCACATTTGTCTCTCACACGTGTTATTATTTCATTTTGTACTTAGTATTTTACATTACTTGGTTATACACACTTTTGACATATTAGTTATCTCTCTAACATTCTAACAGGTGTTTCATGTGCAATACTTGTTTTGCAGGATTACATGTTACCATGACTATTTCTTTGTTTGTTTCTACTTTTCTTCTTTGTTTTTTATTGTATATGCAGGCCTTGCCCTTTGTTTGGTGTACACAATTGTTTGTTGTTTTCGGTCATGATTTCCTTGGGTGTCTTGTAACATCATGAGTGATGTCCCATGTTTGTAGCCTGACTTGTGTGGCTTACTTTTCTTCTTTCATGTTTACTACTTTTCTTGGTATCTTACTCACTATTTGTGTAGTGTACACTTGTCTTTTACTTGCATTATTTTTTGTATTGATACTTGTTTTGGCTAGCCATCTTGTTTTTTCTCTCCTTGGTTTCTACCAAGTGTATTCCCTTCCCCCTGTAGGGTACAAAGTTCATGTGTTTGGTCCTTTTTGGGGCCCCATTCTCCTATCAGCAACTTTGCATGCACTCGTAAAGAGGGGGCCTCACTTGGGTTTTATAGTCTACATAGTGCTTCTACACTAGTTCAATTCAGTGCACTTTCAGCCCTTGACATTGTGGGTTACATACAATGATTGGGATCAAGCCAATATATGAACTTTATACATAGTAGATTTTATAGGACATTGTTTTCCTTAGCATTCGGAGTAGTTAATGGTTGGAGGATACAATGGAATTCCTCTCAATAATTCTTCTACCACTGATGTCAAATCACCCAAAAAACAAGGACATACAGAGATCTCTTCACACACAATTCAGGGAAGTAGTTAAAGGTTGCAGGATACAACATAAATCCTCCATATTCTTCTTTGGCCTATGGCATTAGATCAACCAAAAAACTCGGTATTACAGGATATCCTTCTACACCCTTTCTCTCAACATGGATCAAGTGCACATGTTCCATTTACATTTTTTCCATTTACGTATTTTACATTTTCATACATTCATATACATACATCTTTCACATAGTTTTTTTAACACATACATACATATTTTAATACTTGATCATTTTCTCCTTGCAAGTCCAACCATATGAGAAACAAACAGTTGAATGGGGGTAACAACAACAAAAACAGTGACAACAACACTTTGCGGCAACACGCACCATACTAACTGTTGACAATTTTTACACTTGTGCAAAAATGGGCAACTCAAAACTTTTAAGATTTCTCAAATTGGTCAGTTATGAATTTGGTTATGTTTGGGACAACCACCTCGGATTAGGATACATTTTTTAATTATTTGGTTCTAGACAAACTTGGAAGTCATTTGGAATCAAAACTACAACTTGAGTACAGTTTAAGAACACCATGCCTCATAGATGCAGCCATTCCATTTGAAACCCTGTTAGAACTATGAAATCTACCGTAAATAACCATTACAAGGCCCTGAGGAAGGTAGGAAGGGCAACATGTATTAGACATGATGTTCTAAAGCTGTAGATAGGTGGTAGTTTTGAGGGACAGTTTGCACTTTTTACAAGTAGTTTGCATTTTTAGTGAGCGACAATAAGCCGTGAGAAATAACTGAAAGGAAAACAATGCATATATTTATGAAGCTGAAAATGTAAAGAGGTAAAAGAAACCCATCATTACCTCGAGGGAGTGTTCTTCTCCTTTTGTATTGTTGTTCCAGTTTTCCACTACAACTACATCATGGTACCTGAAAAGGGAGAAACAAATGATCATCAATACTGAGCTCAGGGTTTAGTTTAACTCTTTATACTTCCAACTTCATAAATTCATGCATTGAAAAGTGTAACAAAGGTGAAGCAAAAGAATTAGAATTTAAAGGTTGAAGTTGACTAAAATGAGATAAAATTGCAGCTGAAACAGAATGAAAAGAGAATTCTAGGAAAATTTTGACAGGGCTTCGCCATGTAAAATGGACATTTACGACTTTTTCAGCATGCATATCAGAGTTGTAATAAAAGGAAATATAGTATACAATGTAGAAAAGAAAATGGACTACACTTTCAGTCATCATATTGAAGTACTTGGAGCATTCATTATAGTTTAACAACTGAATAACATGAAATTTGAAGTAATTTTACAAAGTACATCCTTTCTATGAATTCCAGTTTTCAAATAAAGGAAGTATGAATTACAGATATGCTGCCATATCAAAGGAGTAGAGCTATTTATGCTAGGAAAAGTATGACATAAAGAGAATTGTATCCCATTCAGATGATACAAAAATAGGAGTAACCTGCAGGTCTACATATTTAGATAAAGAAAAAATTTCCAGCTATGATCAAATTCAAAGTATAGATCCTAACAGGCTGAAGGCTCCAAGATCTACCATCAGTGATCATGAAATAGTTCAAAATTATGAACTGAGAAGAATTCTAGCTCCAGGGTCAAAATCACAAAACTGAACAAGAAGGCCATTTCCAGAGGATTCAACAAACAATTATTTCTCAAAAAATCTCTCAATAAATTTGAGAATGCTAAGATGCAAAGCTTCCAGAGGCAAAGAAGTTTAGACATCATTAATGGCGGAAGAGGTCAAATGACACCACAAAGTTGAAGAAACCATCACAAGTACAATTGTAAAGAAAAATGTACCCATTGTTTGAACTCTCATGGCCACACAAAACTATAGAACCAGTTAAAATTTGGATAACCAGAAAGTGTCGACCATCAAAACTCATATAGAAATGATGGCCATTATTTTGTGATAGGAGCCATCATGTTTCTACCTCAAAAGAAATAAGCTATAGATCCAGTTCAGTAAAAATTTCTCTTCATTTTACCAAATACCCATGAAGGAAAACGGACTTACCAAAGTAATAAATATCAGGTTAAGACAAAGGAAAATCACTCATAGCATGATCACAGGAAGAGGAAGCATGAATAGTATATCAGAGCCAAGGAGCTTCACTTTCACCTTCCATGACTGCAGTTGAAACCCTTAGAATGAGCTCGAACAAAGCCAAACAACAAAGATACATATCCAATCAAGCTCGAAGAACAAAATAGAATACGAGGGGTCGGGTTTCAAAGTTACCCATAATGGCAGAGTTCAGAGCTTCACAAAGAAACCATCAATGGCATAAAAAAAAATTTGCAGGGCTTCGCCCACAAAGACTGAAAATCTAAATGGAATGACCATTAGGGTCGAATTGACCTTTAACATGCAGACTCGGGTGGTGAGTTAGTGAAACCTAACCATGAGTTAAAGATCAATGGCCTGAGATCCCTCGATACTGAGATCAATGATTGAAAATCGATCAACAGAATTCAATGCAAATCACCATGGTCAATACATCGACGATCAGAATTCAACATAGGTACAAAGATCAAAGGTTGAGGATCAATCTCCATAAACAATGCAAACCATAGTTCGAGCTTCCAAAAAATGCATTCAATGCAAGTCAGAAACCCTAAATCATGCTTTGAAGATCAATGATCAAAAATTGACAAGTACAGAGATCAACGCTCACAAATGGATCATCAGAATCAATGCAACTATAGTCCAAGTAAAATGGTTGTTGACCAACTTATTCAATTTTCAAATTTGTGAATTTTTAAAATTTCATCCAATCCGCAAGCCCGACAAGGATACGTGTCATCACCACAACAAAAGTGGAAAAATAGAGGCCGGGGTATTTTTAAGTTTGAAACATTTTGCAAAAAGGTTAAAATTTCCAAAAAATCACCCGTAGGCCCGAAAGTCCGCCAAACAGTCAAAGATCAATAGTGCAGGTCCATCAAGGATAGAGATCGATGGTGTCAATAAAAGACCAAACCTGACTAGAGTTTAAAAATGCATATACATGGCAAGCATCACAAAACCCTAACCAGGGTCAGTTTCATAATGCCACCGAAAATTGATTAAAGGGGTGAGTCATCATGCAGAAGGGGCCAGCCCACGTGTCCATCATAAAATCATTGCAATGATTTCCAAGGTCCAACTATAGTCCAAGCTCCAAATAATGCAAAAACCGACCCAATTATATTGTGCAATGATCACCGAAAAGGTAAAATTTTAAACTATATTCTTTCAAATACAAAGGCCGACACATATATACATGTATGTATTTATCAAAGGTGGTAGAGACTAAAGTATGATGGCATGTATATTTGCTAAGTCCACAAGAGTGGCCAAACTCAGTTGAAGACAATTGTACGAATCAGAGGTGGTCCCCACATGGGAGCTAATTACAAATAAAGGTATTTTATTTGCAGATGATATATTTAAAGGGTGTTAAAGGGATCATGTTATCATGATAGAAGATAGAACAAGTGTCAACATTAGAGACAAAGGTGGTCCCAATCATGATAGATATTTGGATGAATTATTTTGCAAAGTATTACAATTAATGTAATTTATTTTTGCTCAATACACAGGAGATTATTTTTGCATGCCTTCACAACATGACAGAATAGAGAAGAAGACGGAGTTGCATGTTCATGGAGAGAGGCTTGCCTAGCAAGTAATCTTATTTTTAGCAAATTATTCACCCTTCTTTCTAAAAATAAAACAATCAACTTCAGTTTGATTGTATTGTAATTAAGGCTAATAATGTCTATTTGTAATTACATGCTCTATTTTTTATTCCTTTATCTATTATTAAATAAAGGATAAAAATAGGATGCATGGGCAAGTACAAGCCTTAGGCTATTTTTAGGAAGAAGGTGAATTTTTATTTTTGCTATATATTGTGTGCCTTTACAAAGCATAAGGGCTCTCTAGAAAAACTTCTAGGAGAACTTCTGGAGGACTTTTGGACATAGGAGTACTAAAGCAATTTTTGCTAGTTTTGCTGCTTCTGAGTGTGAAGAATTTCTACCTTCCCAATTATTTGTAGTCTTGTGTATGTTTCTATTAGTCTTGTGAATGAAAATTCCCTGATTAATCATCCTACCCTGTTGCAAAATTTAGTAGTTTCTGCATGATATTAATGTGCATGTTTAGCTTAGCAGTATTGTTGTGATAATCTCCCTCAATACCTCTAAAGTTTTTCCCTTAATATTCTATAGAAGAATTGTTGGTTCGTGCACCCAAAATCCTTCACATATCAATTGTGCATATACTTAGTCAAATCCCTCATACAAATTTGGTGTATCACCTTAATTTTAATTACTTTAAAGTCATCTTTTACTCTCAAACTCCTAGAAATCAGTTTAGGATACACCAATAAGGAACCAACCTTTTAATCTGGAGACTCACCTCAAAATAGGTATACCCACATACCTGAGGTGTTTCCATTGTATCTACGAAAGAGAGAGATCAATTGTGCAAGCTTAGAAAACTGCAGCCATCTCTCTACAGGGTGCACTTTCGAGAGATAACACTAACCATGTAGGTACACTACACCATCAACAAAAACACATGTGTTTCCTCCCTGGGTTCACTCTCATCATCTTTTTTTTGCATTTCCATCTTCAATTTCCTTGCTTCATCATCTTTTTTCATGCCACACTTTTCTAGTCCTTTAGAACATTTTCTACATCATTCTACAGTGATATCAAGTATGCATCTCTATCTACTTTATGTTACCAATATTTCTACTCACCAACATAAAGTGGGGGTGAATGTAGTAAATAAATCATGCACTTTAGGTAATATTTAGTCCCAGTCTCATTAAACTATTTCGAAGGTTCTTGAGTGAAGAAATTACTAATTAACCCATGTCTTTGGCCATTTTTATTTAATTTTTGTCGTTATTCTTGAGCCTTACTACACACTTTTCCTAGGCCATTTTTATCATCCTATATTATCATTTGTGTTACTAGGGCACCTAGACCTAGTATTGGGGCACCCTGGGGCACTCTAGTCCCACCATGGGTGCCCTGATCCTTTTCTCACTTTCCCACCACTTTTTGGGCACTTTCTAGCTATTGCAACATTTGATTTTTCTTGTGGTCAGTCTCTTTGGGGTTAATTACGAAATTAGACCAAGATAACCCTATAAATATAAAGTTATGAGATCATAATGAGGGACCAAGAACTATTCATTACTATCATCCACCTAGATTTGTATCCATCTATAGCATTTTGGGATCATTTACATCCACATAGATCCATCACAAAGGGACAAGGCTGAGACATTTGCATCACACAAGCATAGGATGGAAGTTAATTCTATTCCATCCACCATTTTATTACATTTTTCTACACATAGTTAGCTCGCTACATCACAAAATGTGTGACACAAGAGTTGGTATTTTCTCTCTTGGATCTGAGACCTAGTGCATGTTTCACACACACACACACACACACAAACGACACACAAAACTACATTTGGGTCTAGAATGTAGTGCGACACTCTGTTAGTAAGTCCACCATTTTGGTAGTTGACGTCACTCTGACCCTTTCATATGCATTTTTATTTTTAGGGTTTTGATACTTCTTATATGATTTTTTGGTCTTTTCTCTCTTGGATCATCAGTGACATTCGAAAAGTGCAAAAAATATCATGTGACAAACAATGAGGGTTTTAGACCACCTTAAACCTATAAAACTTTGTTCTAGACCTTTTGTACATACCATGGCATCCATTCTATAGACCTCAGTGACCCCAAGTGCTCCAGTCCCTCTCATAACTAATTCATAACTAATTCTGCAGAGTCATTTCTAATTCATGTTTCTCGGTCATAATCTCGTGACAGCCCCCAAGCTCGTTGAATCAGTTGAGTCACTTCCTCACTCTTCTTGCATATTAGGTTTTACTTTCATTAGATTAGTTGTTTGGGTCATCTTTACATTTATTTATTACATTCATTTACTATGTTTACATATTTTTCATAGCTTAGATTAACTATATTATTTTCCACATTTTAGTTAATCGCATACCTATCAACAATTGAAATAGGTAAAAGGGATTTTGAGCTAAGTGAACATGCAGAAAACCACCGTAAAGGTCTGAGTTTTTCCTTAACTAAGTGGGTGTTGGAGAGGGTTATCGATTTGGTTAAAATTATTTTGTTTACATTTTCTTTAATGCACTAATCCTTATGTGGAACTGTTGTGTGCATACCCCTAGTCATTGATATAAGAGAACCCACAAAAGTGCCACCTCATAAAAATGAAATAAAGTATGTAACTCACACAAATCCACCACCAACCAAACTCCATGCCTAAGCATACATTTCATAACTTACCAAGGGAAACCAAGTGTTAAAGCCCTCCAACGCCAAAATCTATGTTTTTCCAACTAGATTGCATGCAAAGTGGTCAAATAGTGTCCATTTTTTATGCATGCATGATTTCCTATCATACCTCTTAAAAATCCAAGGTCTAAACAAATTACCCTATTCATTTTGATTTTTTAGATGTTCAAACTTTCAATAAAATCTCACATTGTCGCAAAATAGTAGTAAGTTATAAAATGTTGTGGTCCTAGACTTTACACCTATCAAAAATATATTGTTCACTAAGATTTGGCAATTGCATGTGCCCTTTTCAAAAGATATTTATTTTTAAGAAAGTTAGGAGTGATGTTGGCATGGGGTGTGGAGTCTAGTTTTAAACCAATCAAAGTGCATTTTTTAAGTTTCTAAGGCCTTATTAACAAACCCATTTTTTGTGCCAAGGCTACAACCCTATGTTCCATTAAAACACATCACATTGAAGAATTATATCAAATAGTTCAAATAAATTACTCACCTACACATGTTTTAAATATAGTATAATAGTTCATGCACCCAATAAAGCACCCACACTTGCATATAATCCTTCCTAGGAAATGGCCTCAACCTTCAACTTTCCATGTATTACTTTAATATCTATAACATCACTTCTAACCACATCTTCATAAACTCCTCTCTCCTTATCGCTTTAGTAGATAGTCCACACACTATTTGATGGCTCCCAATTTCACACTAATTAGGGGACTCTAGAAATGGTTGTGGTGATTAACTTAACACATATCCATTTTCCCTTTGTTGAAGGTATCCATGGATTTTTCAACAAACCCATCTCCTGCTGTAGTCATGAACCCATACATTCCTTGAGAACACATCTCATTGGAGGCATTTAATCACATGATTCATTGGCCTTACTAGGAGAATATGCCAACTGCATACCTGTTTAGAAGTTCTAAAGTCTATTCAATGAATCCATTTTGTTTACTTCTTGCAATCATTAATTTCATGAGACCAAAACAATTTTTTCATAGCATTCACATTCTTATATATTGTGTGGACATTTTTTCCAAGGAACTCTCAACATATACATATGCTGAAAATCCCTTCTTTTTAATGATTCGAAATATTTCCACACCCATTTTAAAATATATGTTTGTTACACAGGTTGCTAGTATGCTAACGAAGGTGAACTGGTCAGATTGGAGACCTATTTGTTGGATATGGAGAAATGGTCCAACTATCCCATAAAGATACCCATGCCTCATATAGGCCACCATAACCTGACATACTCCACCACCTTTTCATCATTACGAGGATCCTAATATATTATTATTTTAATTTTAATAATAACAATGGTTGAAAATGACTCATCGTTATGGAAGGGTGGAAAAGTGGGGCATTACAACTACCTAGTTTACCACCTAGACGTGAATTTGATTTCATCATAAACCTCAAATAGGTATTGATCCTATGTCAAAAGTACCATATAGAATGACCACAATTGATTTGGTAGAGTTGAAATCTCAACATCTTGATTTGTTGTCCAAAGGACTAATCTTCCCAAGTGTATCACCTTGGGGGGAACTAGTAATGATCGTAAAGAAGAAGGATGGATCCTTAAGATTGTGCATTGAATACCACATGCTAAAGAAGGTAACAATAAAAAAGTTACTCTTACCTAGAATTGAGGATATTTTTGATCAAATGAGGGGTGATTCAATTTATTCAAAGATCGATTCATGATCTAGTTATCATCTATTGAGAATTAGGGATGAATACGTCAATAAAATAGTTGTTAGAACACGTTATGGGCATTATGAGTTCACTTTTTTCCTTTCGAACTCACTAATGTGCCTGCACCCTTAATGAATTTTATGAACAATGTGTTTCAAGAATAATTAGATCATTTTGTGTTAGTATTCCTCGATGATATTCCTATGTATTAAAAATATGTAGAGGATCGTGATAACATTTCAGAATAGTTTTGTAGATTTTAAGAAAGAAAAAATTGTATGGTATGTTGTCTAAATATACTTTTATCAAAATGAAGTGTAATACTTGGGTCATAAAATCAATAAAGAAAGAATCTCGGTTGACCCATATAAGATAAATTTTATCGTGGAATGGCTAGCCCCTAAAGACCTACATAAATTCATAAGATTCATGGGAATTGATGGTTATTATAGGAAGTTTTTAAGGACTTCTCTAGAGTGGTCGGTCCAATCACCTCATTACAAAGGAAAAACTAGAAACTTTTTTGGAATGATACTTTTGAAGAATCCTTCAACTTATTGAATGAGAAGATAAATTCAGTTCTAATTTTAAAGGTTCCGGATCTAAATGGAAATTTCATGGTAGTAATTGATGCTTCTAGTGATGGATTGGGTGGAGTCCTTCTTCAAAATGAACATGTTTATTTTTATTGATAGAAGAAAACTAAAATTGCATGAATAGAACTATACTCCCCATGACTTAGAGATTTTTGTTATCATGCACACATTGTAATTTTGGAGGAACTATCTGTTGTGAAAATCTTTTGAACTACAAATAGACCATTTGAGTCTAAAATACATCTTTACACAGCCAAATCTGAATTCAAGACATTGTAGGTGCCTGGAATTTTTATCACAGTATGATTTTTATATAAATTACATTAAGGAAAGGAAATTCATGTAGCATATGCCTTAATTTTTAGGAAGCATATTTTTTCTATTGTTACTTTAAGAACCCAATTTAAAGATGAAGTTAGAGAAAAACGTCAGTCTGATCCTTACTATCAACAAGTTAAAACAACACTAGAAAATAATTGTAGTGATAAGAGGTATGATGGTTTCAAATTTGATCATGATGGAATTTTACATTATTTCAACAGAGAATATGTACCTTTAGGAAATGAATTAAGAACTAAGTTACTTAATAAATTTCACGATGCACCTTATTCAAGTCATCAGGGGATACCAAAATTATTGCCTCACACAAAAAGGTAATATTTATAGAAGTGAATGAAAAAGGATGTAACAAATTATGTAGCTCACTAGTTAGAATGCCAAAGGGTTAAAGTGGAATATTTACATCCTCTAGGATTGATTTATGTACATAATGTACCTTAGTATAAATAAGCAATTAGCATGGATTTCATCCGATGAATTCCCTTTTCTAACAATAAACATGATGTAATTCTAGATATGGTAGATAAGCTCATGAAAGTGGCACATTTTATACCTAGGAATCTAAAAGACAATTCATCAGTACTGGAAAAAAAATTCATGAAATATTTATATTATATGGAATACCAGAGCTAATCATATTGGATAGAGATCATAGCATGACTTCTAGATTTTGGTATATGCTTAATGCAGCCTTAGGAACAAAATTGAATTATAGTTCATCTTATCACCCAAAATTGATGGAAAGACAGAAAGGGTAAATCAAGTCTTGGAAGATATATTGAGGATGTATTATATGCATCAATGATATAATTGGTAAGAATACTTTCCACAAGTTGAGTTTGCATACAATAATACGTATCACTCATTTCTAAAAAATGGATCTTTTGAAACCTTGTATGGAATAAGGTGCAAAAAAACCTATCAGATGGGATATCATTGAAGATATGGAAGTTTTAGGGTCTGAAATGTTAACAAAAATGGAAGGACAAATTAAAATCATCCTTGAGTGGTTAAAGGAATAAGTTGACATAAAAAATAGTTATACTGATTTGAAAAGAATGGACAAGAAATTTAATGTTGGTGATAAGGTTTTTGCGGGTAAAACCCAAGAAAGAGTTCCATTACTATTGAAAAGGTTGCCAAGTTGTCACCTAGGTTTGTGGGACCCTTTGAATCTTATAGATTATAGTTTCTTTAGCATACAAGTTGGATTTACATCTTTCATTATCCAAAATTCACGTTGTATTGCATGTATTTTTGCTAAAAAGTATGTTGCTTAATTAACTCATATCCTAAATTGTGATTCATTGTAGGTGTAGGATCTCGAGATCATAACAATTGATCCTATAATGATTTTGGAAATATGCAAGTTTTACCTCAAAAAATAATGATATTTTTTAATGCAAGGTCTAATGGGACAAGTATTCTAAAGAAAGTGCAACTTGGGAAAATATTGATGACATACTGGTTGTTTTTCATGTTCTATTTCATCAAGTTTAAAAAGAAAACAATACACTTTATTGTTATTACTTGATTTTGGTTGTTTTATTAATTACCAATTGAGTCATGACTACTTAACATGTTCTGAATTACTATCTTATTAAAGCTATTACAAGTTCAAGAAATTTTGGAAGTGAAAATATTCTTGAAATTTTGGGTTACAGTCATGGTTTTCTAAATATATTGCTTGTTGTATTGGTTAAGTGTTCTACTTTCTTAAATGAATGAGTATGTTATTGAAGATGATGACTCTTTTTAGGGGGAAGTATGTAAAATTCTTCCCTTTCGAGTTCTGAAATTTATGACCGTATTGATGGCCAATAAACCGCTAGCTTGTTAAATTTAAGTGTTAAGGATAATTTGCATTGTTATAAAAACTCAAGATTTGTTTAAAATGAAACTAAGTTAACAACTGGGAGTTTTAGCTTGCACCAACATTGTCTGTAGTATATATTATTATTGTATTTTGAATATTGATTATTTTTGTTTTTGAGCACTTATAAGATCACTATGTGATTAGCATTATGTTGGGATATCAATGTTTGATACTTTTAAACTCAGGAGTAAAAGTCGATTTTCAAAAACTGATTATTTGAGTTTTTTACCACTTATAAGATAATAAATATTCAACATACATATCGTGTTGTATTAAATTCATGTCCAAATCCTTAGGAATGGTTAGATTCCATGATAATCCAACCTTAAACAATAGCGTATGTCAAATATTTGACATACGATAGTGTGTTGTATTAAATGCATGGCCAAATCCTCAGGAATGGTTAGCTTCCCTGATAATCCAACCTTAAAACTTATTTTCATTTGTCTCTTTGATCATTTGTTTTTTTGGTCTAGGCTATTTTGGGGGGTTTCGAAGGTAGTGGAATTTCTCTTCACTAAGCATGTTTTGCAGCCATGAATACTAATATGGAAATAGATATAGAGAAAAATTATGTTAAAATGTAATGATTTTATGAATGCATTGTTGTTTTTTATTTATAGAGAAGATTACAGGACAAAGGAAGCTAATTTGTTGAGCTTCTCCCTTATACTCTAAATCATAATGGCTATATTATATTGATAGTTATTTGGGTGTTTTTGTTATTTTGGTATTTATGAAAGAATGTTTATATTTTGTTAATAAGGATTTGGGGTGTTTTGTGAGTTTGGTTTTTATGGTAGAATGTTTATATTTTGTTAATAACAATTTGGGGTGTTTTGTGTGTTTGGTTTTTATAGCAAAATCTTTTATTGGTTTATACCCATCTATTGGGTTGTATGTTGAATTTGCATACAGATTTATGAGTTTGAGTATTTTATGCTTAATGGGTATGTGTATTTTTATGAGTAGAAGGATTTTAAGATTTTTGACTGTATTATAATTTCTAGGCTTTTGTCCTTCCTGTGAAGGGAACAAGTATGAACTCACATGTTGGGACTGTGTTTTTATTAGTTGAACTATGCATTTTTTTGTAGTAAATTTGAAATAACCATAACGGGTTTTCATGATGTGGTGTTGTTATGGCACTGTGTGCGTATTTTCTAGGTTGAATAGCTATTAAAATATGTAGTTGACATAATCTTGTAAATAACATTTATTGATTTAGGTAGCATACAGGAAGTTACTATCTTGAACACCTTTTATGAGAATGTCTTTGAATATTTTGGTAAGCATAAATTAGAATGTATAAGAGTGTTATATTATTTGTTTCCTTTTTAAATCTAAACTTTTTTCAAGATATAAATATGGAAGTTTAAATCATATACCCTAATAGTTAGATAAGTTCTATATTATATATTATGCTTCAATAAAAATATGAACTCTATTAATGTTGATGTTTGTAATAACTATTGAATTATTATCGTAACAAAAAAGGAATATTGATGAAATTAAAACATGATACATCATGTGGTAACCTATAAGTATCTTGGATTCACCTCGACAATACCATGTGAACATGCAAGTGTGTATGGAAAATAGGATGGAGCATACTATGAATCAAAGTATTATGGTAATAAATATGCAACATAGAATAGTATAAGTAAGAAATAATACTTTCAAGCAATATATAAGTTAGTATTTTTTATTTTTTACAAATAATAGAATGTTTTTGAATTATTAGAATATAAAATATAAAAACTGGGAGAGGAGAGCGAGGCTTCCCCCAATGTATGTCTTCAAGGTGATGTTGATATAGGTAAAAACATCCTCCTTAGTTGTGTTTGAACCTAGAACAAGATTACGACATTGGATAGCAAGGGGAGAATAGTATGCCCCCAATTATAAATTCTATCGTTATCTAAGTGATATCCTTCATAGTTTCATCTAAATATGAATTATAATCAAAGGTATTTTATTTAGATGTATAGTATGAAAAGGATTTTGGTTTATCTTTGAATAATCAGACTTAAGTCATACATACCCATGACATATTCTTCATCAGTAAAGTGTGTACCAAAGTGCTTATGTGCATTCCACTATAAAAAAATTAGGAGTGTAATAATAAAATGAATCTTACAAATAATAATGATCTCAGAGGCCATGTGATAAGAAAGAATATTGTTGTGCATATCAATAGTTCCACCAATGTAATCTAGTTATGCTTGTCAAGTGTAAGAAAAAAAGGTTGGGGTTCAAGTACAACCCAAACCTTCATGTATAAGATTTGTGTACTATAAGCTTATAGGATAAATCTATAGCTTTGATAGTCATTATTTGGTGTAAGAAAGGGTGTGATGTCAGTATGAGTGAGGCCTAAGTGGGTTAGACCCTCATATTTACATATATTTTCAAAGAAATTAGAATCATAAGGTACATGTTACAATTACTCTTGATTAATGTATAATGTGCAAGTAATTTTATCATAACAAGTAAGTGGCATAGTAGAAGAACCAAAAAATAGAAAGAGGACCATGGTCAATAAGAGTAGGAGTAATTACGTAGGAGGTGGAGTAGGTTCAAGGGTGTGTATGGTATTATGATAAGGAACCATAGCAATGGTAGTAGCCTGTGTAGTGGTAGATTTGACTACATATTCACCAAGCCCAGTAGTAATATAATGGTTATGAGATAGAGATTCATCAAAGTCCATGGGAGTGAAAGATAAAGTACAAAGAGTGTCATCAATAAGCACAATAGTATCAACAACATCATCACTATAATTGTCAATCTCAACATGGAAGTATTATTTAGAAATATCTAGGAGGTTGGAAATAGATGTGGAAGGTGTAGGGAAGCTGTGTCGAGAAGAGATGAGATCGGTAGTATGACTATGAATGGAAGAAACAATAAGAGGTGGTGATATAGTCTTGTATGTTCCCCAATATCATATGTATCAAAACAATGTGAGGGAATTGGTGAGCTAGGAGAATAACCATCAAGGTGAAATAATTCATATGATAATATTTGAATGGTTCAAGATCAACAACAACAATATGCTCATTTCCGTCAAAGCTAAACTTGACATAAAACCGGACTTTGTATGGTATGGATCCAATTTCAACCAAGGAGGATATTAACTAGCAATGGAGCATCCATGACATAGAAATGAATAATGAGATTTTGGAGTCCTACTCACAAATCTAATTAGATAATATCAATACATGTGTGAGTAGTAGTGTCATAGCCATAGAAAACAAGAATAGATTGTTCAATTGCACTATGAGGAATATTGAGTTGTGATAGTAAGGATAGAGGAAAATATTTAATGTAGAACATTTTCAATAAGTACACGCTTAGTTTGGAAACCTTAGATCCAAGCCATGATAAGGAGATGAGGACAAGTATACAAGCCATGTAATAAAATTACTAATGTGCTTAAAATATTCCATGAGATTAGAAAAGGTGATGGGAGGGTCACCACTATGTATTTGAATAACACACAATGCAGTTTCTTGAGTGTGATGACAATCAAAGGCCTTACACAAGATATCAAAGAGAGAAATCCTAGTAGGGGTATTCTTTAATTTCTCAATGATATTATAATATTTTGATGAATTAGTAGGTTGAGGAAGTGTTGTAATAATAGGATGATGAAGAGAAGTCGGAGGTTTCAATGGTTGTTTATTTTTACGATTGGTTACAAAATTGATGTTGGGGTCTGTAAATGTAGTCATGAAACAAGATGGATACTGAGAAATGACAGGTGTGTATTTGTACATACCCAAAATTATATGTATTGTACTATCGAAAAGAGGTTATGGAAACCCCAATGATGATTCAGATCTATTCGCAAGGTGTTTAGAATCTAGAAAGCTCACCAAGTACACATTTGCATCCTAAAATGCCTTATCCAATCTTTGCATGCTTCATTCTAACCTCTACCCCCTTTTCCTTGCATTTTTGTCTTTAAGTTACAGGACTGCCACCCTGCCTGGGCGGTGGTCCCTGATAGGGCAGCAAACCTGTAACCGTCGCCCTGCAGAGGGTGGCGGTCCTATCCACATTTTCTAGAACCTTCCGACGCACTCAACCACCTGAAAAATCAAGTTGCAGTTACAACTCTCAGCCGCTTCTTCTTTATTTAGAGTTTACAGCCACTTGGTATTAGTAGTGCTCCATTTTTAATGATAAAGCATGAAAATTTGGACTTGCCTTTTAGTGAGTAAGAATGCTATAAATACTGAGCTTGTTTACAAGAAAATGGCCCCCTCTCTCTATGTTTTATTATTCAGTGTATTTGGAAGTTCCTCAATAAGTCTCAATAGGTTTAGACTTAGCATAAGTTCTCAGCCTCTCAGTTCAAGGCTCTTCATTTTTTTGGTTTAGAGATCACTTGATCTCTCTAGTTTAATTTTCTTCCATTGTTGTTCTCAAACAACTAGCTTAGCATAATACAACATCAATTCTAGATTAAGTTCATTTGAAAATTGGTTCTATTTAGAGTTATAGGTTTTGTTTCATCACATAGGAAGAATAGGTCCTAGAATTTTAGGTGTGTCTTGTCATATCCCTACAACAATCCTGCTAGGAATCGCATAGCCAAGCTTTGTTCTCTTGCGTTATCTCTCTCCTACTTGCATTCCATTCGGTTTACTCAAGATGCCATTGTTAAAATATCTTCTCTTGTTGCCGGTGTCACATTCTCACCTTTCTGGATTCACAAGAACATGAAGGAATGAAGAAATCACATTGAGGGACAAGTTTATGTTACAACTAGATTTTCCTCTGTTCTGCAAACTCTAGGTTTGAATTGTCAAAGTTGTAGTTACAATATATCAAATAGAGTAGTGAATCATTTCATTTCAGTTAAAGTTTTCTTTCAATATTGTTGGGGAAGCTATGGGGAATGATAGCTTCTAAGAAGCTATGATTTGTTTCTCACTTCTGAGGTAAGATTGGAGGTCTTTCAATCAAATTAGTTAGATATTTATATTTGTATCAACTCATAAGTGCACAAGCAAATAGCTATATCTAGCTACCTTGCTTGTTTTAGCTTTATTCTTAGATTAGTTACTTGTTATCTAAATTTATTAGATTAGTTTCTCTTTAAAATCATTCAATTTTATATCTCTGAAAATACAAAAATAGGCATAGTGTAGATTCATTTTCATAATTAGTTTACTTCATTTAGTTAAGTTTGTTTATTTCTTACATGACTATTATGGGACCAAGAGAGCCAGGGATTACATATTCGAACCAGTGATACCCCAGCCGAATCTCTACATGACATTAGTGGATATAGATCAAGGTCTTAGGATCTACGTCTTCCAAACAACATAGCAAACCCTCGGGCAATTAGTGAGTAATTAAGAGTGTTAAACATCGAAGATGACAAAGCATACGAGTTCTAATCTAATCAACCTAGTTATAGATTGCCTTGATAGGATGTCCATATGACCATACAAGAACCCAAATGAGAACAAACATTTGGTTGCAATCCATTAGTTCCATAGCCAGATGTAGGAGACCTTCTCACTGACATAGATACAGGCCTACGCATACAAGTTACTAGGACACTCGTGAGGTATTCGAGAAGATCTCACAACTCTTGATACTAAACATAGAAGTTGAGAAAGCTTACGACTACTGGATAGTTGGAAGACTGGGATTGATTCTTTCCATGACCATAAAAGGTCCACAACAACCATGAGTTCATGGTTGTGATCCCCAGGTCCCACAACCCAATGGGCCTGCAAACCAATTAAACATTGACACCGGTTTACGTACACTAGTATTTAGATCCTCACCGCTCCCGCGGATATCATCACACAACTTTCTGTGTTGAACATAGAAACCAATCGAGCCAATATTTTTTGGGTCAGACTAGAAAACCATCCATAGTTTCCTATAAATCCACTACACTTCTCACTATCACTTTCATGACCCTATTTCAAAAATATATGAAGCACCTACAGGTCACTTTCCATGAGTTTGACAATGAACAGATAGGATCTCAGTAGAATTCGACATCGATTGGGGCCTCTGAATAGTTATAGTGTTAAATCGATCCATAACACCAGTTCAGGTTAGAAGAGCCTTCCTCGCTTTAGATTCCCATATCCCATTATTGCATATCAAGGATATAGGATTACCCAACTAATTTGCCCATATCTGCATATATTTCATTTCACCTGGTTGTCTCAGATGCGACCTCGAGAGGAGTCGAGAGAAAGGCTGCTTGATGATTCTCATGCTCACCTATCACTTTTCTATCATACAAAATTGGTGAACCCGACGTGAAAGGAATAGTTGATCCTTTTTCATTTCCATTTCTATCATCCACCTTCGCTCTTTCCCATTATTATATGGGTATTTATATACCCCCAAATATGTTGGGATACGACACATACGACAGACCTCTCTTAGGTCTCGAAGTATATTATGGTCAGACAAGTAGACAACAATCACCCTCACTTTCTGCGTGGGCTGATAATTACTCAAGCAACTACTTGTCATCACAAACTCCTCCTCAAAGAACTAGCTCTAGTTCTTCATTTTGAATTGAGGAGTTGGACCAACTCACACAAACACAACAACTAGAACCCTCGGGCTCTAACAATATGATGTTTACTAGAGAATCCATTTCATCTCCTCCATTTTTTTCTAGACCAAAAATCAGTAGGAAATCAAATCCACTCCCATTCTTGGATGAGGAGTACTTAGCATGCTACGCTAGAAGTGAACAACGCTTCCAAAACATGTATCCACCTATAGGAAGTCTGCAAACACAACCCGACACCCTGCTCCAAGAAAACACCCCCATGAAAAATACTCTTGGTGAAGCTTGGCAGAGTAATGACCAATTCATAGTAGGGTACCATACCCCTCGGAAACCTCAAGGGGTGCCGCAATAGCCACCACATCAGAACATTGTATCATCACCAATTGAAGTCATCTCAGCTTTAGTTGAAAGGGTTATAGGGCTAGAACTTTCTCAAGTAAATCAAGCTTCACACTCGAGGCAAGCAGGAACTCCCAACCCTCCGCATCATCCTAGCCAGGTTGACCTCCTTAAGGAAACAGGAACTTTAGGCATGCCTCCTCAACAATCGTATAGCTATCCACAGCAAACACCAACTAGAACCGTGTTTTCAAATGTTTCTCCAATTGAAAATATGATACCTCCCGATTTAGTACCAAACAATCCATATCAGAGCAACGCTCCTCCTACTTAAACATTTATTCAAAATCACCATAGGGAGATATGTTCTCTTCTCCCGAGATGTTCGCTCAACCACAAGGGTTTCCTTACACCCTTGCAAATACATATGCTTTGCCATATCAACAACCCATTCCACCTCCACTCCCTCAATAGGCACCATCTATGGTTGAAACCTATGTGGTAGGGACTTACTCAAAATATTTAAAAGAGCCTTTAGATTTCACCATACAAAGTGTCATGCTTCCAAGACCTCTTCCTAATTTACCTAAATTCAAGGGGGAGGGAGATCCAAATGCACATATCAAGGCCTATGCCATGACCATTCGAGAACTGCTCCCTTGGGATGCGGTTGTTGCTTAAATAATTCCCTAAAACCTTATAAGGCATGGCCCTTGATTGGTATTATAGAATACATGAAGCCTCGATACACTCATTCAAACAACTTGCGTCATAATTCATCAAATCTTTCGACATGAACAAGCTGTGAAGAATGGGCATCAGGGAATTCTTACACATTAAACAAGAGCACAATGAATCTGTAGCCCATTTCATTCAAAGATGGTGTATAGTTCTCTAATCTTCAGCAAGTGCTCCAAACATGGATCAGATGGAACTATGTGATTTATTCCTTCATTCTCTCAGTAGAGAGATAAAGGAATAAGTCCATAAGTTCCGCTAAGGACTTATGATGAAGTACTTGAGAGTGCTCTCCGAATAGATCAAGCGGAAATAGACAGTGGTCGTAAGACTTATGGAATGAATGAGAGATTAATTACTCTCAATAAAAACACTACGACTTATCCCAACATGGGAAATACCAATCAAGGACCTAAAATCCTTAACAAAAACCGTGGGGTTACAACAGATGGAGTCACTGATCAAGCCAAAAGACCAAATGTTGTGAACACCCCGGCACTTGCTAACAATCAACATAATAACAACTTTATTCCAGTGATCAATGTTGTGGATTTTAATCATCCACCACAACCACATCAACAACAGCAACAAATCCAATCACAAGGCCCTGCCCGAGGCCCAGATGGATATCAAAACCAAAATCAAAGGCAAAAACCTTAAAATTACAATTATAACAATCAAGCAGCCTAATCAAAACTTTGGGCCACAACAAGATTTAAACCAACAACCACGGAATTATAATCCCAATTTATACTGTGGCTTCCATAAAATTTGAGGTCATGATACTAGAACTTGTCGCGATTATAATAAATTCTTGGAATGTTTACCAGAAGATCAAAGACAACTCTTTGTAGATATGTTTTTGAAAATTCTATACCAACCACATCAAATACCTACCAGGGATTAGTTTCTCCTCAGAATGCACCTCTCAAGATTTTCAATGATCCTCTCCCAAATCATTCTAACAACAACGGTTTAGATCCAAATGGAACAAACAAAGGTGTCATAATGGGGAACAACAACCATGAAGCTTCAACTTCATCAAATCCAATGGTCACACCCCAATTAGGAACTCGGATAGTTGGGCTGGTAGAATAGACACCGAGTTGCAAATAGAAACTATAACAAGAACACGGGATTAATCCTCTCAACCATTCCCAACCTATTCACTAATACCAAACAACACTCAGCAACCTCCAGTAAAACCAGTAGGCGCCTATGATTCAATTAATGACTTAACAAAGACCTTCTCTCACATTTCCTTTATGGATTTGTTGAAGAACTCTCCCGCTCATAGAGCTTCTCTCTTAGAATCATTAGGTCTCGGTCATCTTGTCAACATCACCCCTCCCCCTGAAACGCAAGTAAACCATATAGACTTTGATGTCTACCCTCCGGGGCATCCAGATAGGGATACCGAGTTTATATTCGACATAAGTAAAATGCCAACAAATGCTGAAATCTCGTGTAGAGGTGATCCACCCTTGCATTTGCATGTCTAGGGTTTATAACAACTACATCAAGCATGCAATGATTGATGATGGGGCAAGTAGTTAACATAGTCCCCTTCACTTTTCTTCAAAAGCTAGGATATAGAGAAATGAACTTTTCTTCGACACGAAACACGCTAAGGGGCTATGATAGCCTCAAGGCAATTTCAATTGGACTATAGTGATACCAGTCACTTTAGGACCCAAAACAATCCTCACTGAGTTATATATTATAGATCGAGAAACTAACTATAATATGATTTTCAGTCGCCCTTCAATAAATCGCATGAAGGCAATCCCTTCCACGTTATTTCAAGAAGTAAGGTTTCTACACCTAGGAAAGGTCTTTGTAGCACAAGGCGACCCAAAACCTTTCGACATACACCTAGTAGATTTAAAGAAAAGACCAGCATCCATTCTAAATGTGAGCTCCCGATAAATCAGCTCAACAAACTAGTCAATACAAACCCAGAAGCAAATTGGTGCCTACGATAGAACTAGAAGTCACAAACTTGATCAAAGGTGTCCCAACAATCAAAGATGAGTCCATCACTATAGAAAATAGTTTCACTAGGGACCACTACAAAAATTATCAAATTACTAGAGAAAGATCTACCTATTCTCCTGCCATTTGATTCTATGGGTATAGGACATACCCTAGGAATTGGTTCCATACCTGCAGATGAAGTTTGTATGGTGGAAGTAACTGAGATGGGGAATTAGAGAATAAGGGTTTCCCAACTTCCATTTTTCCAAATTATTATTGGACTCTCCACTTTGATGGGGCAAAATTTCATTTCGGTGCTAGGGCAGGTGTGATCCTTACTTCGCCCAAGGGATAGGTTCTACCTTTCACTTTCAAATTAAAATTCGAGTGCACAAACAATGGGGCTGAATATGAAGCCCTCCTTCTTGGCCTTATCATTTCCAAAAGGATGGACATTAGTAATATCAAAGTACTCGGAGATTCAGCAACTAGTTGCAAACCAACTATCAGAGGTATATGAGACTAGGGTTGAACACCTGTAACTTTATAAAATGGCAGTACTAAAATTAATGAAGGGATTTGATTTCATATCAATTGAAGTAATCCCACGAGAACAAAACCTTCTTGCTGATTTTGTAGCAACTTCAGCTTCTCGATTCACTCCAAGCAATGAATTGGAAAATATTGATTTCGTGGTATCAATACGTGTTGAACCTTTGGTCCATAAAATACCAATAATCTCGATATCAACACATGTGGAAGTTGAGAATAAGTATACTTTAGATCACTCTGATAGTGATAAGGTGACCCTTAAATATCTAAACAACTTTGCAGAGCTACATCTCAATCATTCCATAGTTAATTTCTCTCTAATCCCATACTCTTCTTCCTATTTTGGAAATCCCATGATAGAATCTCCCCACAAAAGAATATCGAAATCTACGAGGTGGAAAATGAAGGGAGTTTGGAATTACCCCTAGCCCTTCCCGAGTTTGAGGAGGGAAACGCTTCCTTAATCAAAGAAACCATAGACATAAATATCGGAACAAAGGAAGAACCAAATATTTTGAAGTTGGGATCTGCATCGACACTAAAATTTTCCTCCGTAACTTCTATTTCATTAATGTATGTATTAGGAATAGGATGTTGTTAAGTATAATTAGTAGTAGCGTGCCTCGATAGAAGATAACGGCGCATCGATGCGGTGCCACCAATAATGTGGAGTGCCGTAATACCAAAGTACAATAGGAATGTTATAAAAAGTAAATATTTGTCATAAGTGGTCCGGTAATGTTAAAATGTCAAAGTTTGGGTAATTAGAGAAGTAGGGTCTACATGATTAGGAATTAGAAATATTATATTAGTAATAAGGACAAGGAGTGAGGTCATAAATATTTTGTGTATTTTATTTGTAAAAGTCTAAAAATGTGGAACCCATGTAAAATGATAAGGTTTATCTTATCTTAAAAGATAAGCTTACATGTACAGATAAGAGTTAAGGTATGGAATATGATTCGTCATAGTGGATTTCTTATCCTATCTTAGAGATAAGATGGATAAGCCTGGAAGTTCTATAAATAGAGAGGCCACCCCCCTCATTTAGCATAGAAGGAAGTAGTGAGAAATATTATAGGAAGTGTGCGAAGGAAGCCATCAGTTTAAAGGTGTGTTGAAGAAGCCATTAAGAGGTGTAATTGTAAAGTTTCTCCCATAGTCTTGGTGAAAGGCAAGTGAATTCAATAACACTTGAAGTACCTCATGGGTGAGATTGTAACAATTTCATGTTAATATTATAATTTACTTTGATATTTCAGATTTGTCATCATTCCGTCTTATCATAGTCGATAGTATTCTTGTGTTATGTTGTTGTTTTGTTTCCAGATTACATCCACCAAACTAAAGGCTGTGCATTAGTAAATAATCATAGCACGAGGAGTTCCCGTGAAGAATTATCATAGTGCCAGATTGGTGATGACATTTTTGGTTCCGTTGCCGACCATTCCTCGTTGGTGGATTTTCTGGAGAGATATTCCCACTTAGTCAAAAATCAATTGGAGGGTAACCTTGTTTTTACTATGCATAGTAGTTACCATGGTAAAGTCATTTTTTCCGTGAATAGTAGTTACCATGGTAAAGTCATTTTTGCTGTGAATAGTATTTACCACAGTAAAGTCAATTTTTACTGCAGTAAGTCAAGTTTTACCATAGTTTACCGTGGTCATTTCTATTTTACTGTAGAAAGGTGTAAAGTCACTTTCTAGTATAGTGATTCCAATTATTTGTGCACATAAGTCTTGTTGATTGTACTTGTGGGTTGGTATTTCACGGTGGTTACTTTTGAAAATGGGAAAGATTCCTGTTTTTTCAGCTCAATCTAATGAAGATGCTTCTTCTTTCATTCAAGAGTTTAAGCGATCTTGTATTTGTAATGGCTTCATAAGAAGGGAACAATGGACTGAATTTTTTCCTACCTTTTTGGATGGTTCAAAGACTTAGGTGGTTTGAAACACTAGGTGATAATGTGAAAAATTCATGGGATTTATTAATTGAAAGTTTTCTTGAAGAATTTGGTGAACAACAAAAATATGCAGATCTCATGATCGAGATCACAAAGCTATCCCAAGGAGAGAAGGAGAAGATAAGGGATTATCATGCTCGTGTTCTAGAGCTAAGGAGGAAGCTCAATGCCCAGATCCGGAAGGAAGGATTAGCGGATGGGTTGATGAATGGCATGGATAATCTCCTCTGTAAGCACTTCATTCTTGGGATGAAGCCAGAGATCAGACAACGAGTGAAGTATGACCGCCCAACTACCATTGAACAAGCAAAGGAGATTGCAAGAAGGCAAGAAGAAAGCATGGAAGAGGAGCCCAAAGAAATTGTTGCTAAAGTAGAGCCTACACCAGCACCTTTGGTCCATAATCCACAACCACTCCCGGTGAGCACAAATATTTCTCCTAGTACATCTACTGAGTATGAAGATCTGCTCAAAAAGATGGGTCAGTTAACTATTAATCTTCTTCAAGGAAAAGAATTTAGTTCTCAGGGAGGAGATAGAGGTCCAAAAAGAAATATTTTCAAGTTGTATGTTATGGTTGTTATAAAAAGGGTCATTATAAGTATAATTGTCCGAGATAGAGCTTCTACATCCGGTAAAGGAGATAATGATAAAGGAAAAGCACTGTGAATTCTTTTGATGTAGTAGATAAGAGCATAAATAATAAAGTAGATGTGTTTGTAATAAAAAGAAAGAAAGAAAAAGATAATCAAGATGGAAATGATCCTAAGAAGATGAAAGGAGAAACTAGTAAGAAACATAGGAGAAGAAAGTTGGGTGTGCAGGATTTTCTGATTTCACAGGGCAAGGACCATACTCCATCTTGGAAGATTTGTCCAAAAGGCTTGCAAATATTACATATGGTCAACTCTTGGCTATGTCTTCGGAGAAGAGGCGGGAGCTGCGAAGTGGACTCAATGCTCGACGAAGAAAGGAGGTTGAGGTCCCTATTTTGGAGGCAGAGGCGGATCCCTATGCTCCACAAGCTGAGGTATTATGTAATGGTATTTCAATTCATGATGTCTTAGTTGATGGAGGTGTTGCAGTTAATGTAATGACCGAGTCTGTAATGAATATGTTGGGTTTAAAAATTGATCGCCCTTCAACACTTATGTTAAGGTCATTAAATAAAGGAAAACTAAACCGAAGGTGTAGTTTCAAATGTGGCAATATCTCGTTATGGGTGTTGTATGTGTGGTAGACTTTCAGTGATGAAAATGGTACTTATTATGCACCCAATGTCGCTGGGAAGACCATGGCTAAGGAGAGTTCATGCAAGAAACTACCTGGAATGAAGGCTTCATGACACTTGGACGTGGTAGAGAGAGGGTGAAGATAAACGTGATCCTCGACATCATAAAGCGTAACCTATGGATTCAAGTGATGAAACCGATGATTGGACATCCTCTCGATTACTCTAGTACTGTGGAAGTGGACACATCGAAGATGAAGAAAGTGAGGTTGATGTTTCACCATGGATATCCTTCCACCACACCAACTCATGACCCCATAAAATTATCTGAAGAAGAAGTTGATGATCGTCTCCAACAAATAAAGATTGGTGATGCGGTGATGGAGAGTGAGAATGAATCCTACCTCCATCTCTTTCGAAGGTACATACACCTATTCACTTTTGATTACAAGGAACTCCGTCAAGTAAGTTGGGTAGAACATTCTATTGAGCTGGTAGATGGTGCTAAGCCCATAAAGCAAATGCCATATAGAATGAATCCTAATTTTTTCAAGACTGTAAAAGAAGAAATAGATAAGTTGCTTGATGCAGGATTCATATTTTTTGTGGAGAATTCAGAATGGGTTTCTCCCATTGTGATCTCAATAAAAAAGAATGGGAAGCTATGCATTTGTGTTGATTACATGAAGCTCAATAAGGCAACAAATAAGGATCATTACCCTCTTCCATTTTAGATCGATCTTGGACGAAGTATGGCCAGAGTGCTATAGTTTTTTGATGGATATAGTGGCTACAACCAAGTTCAGTATAGCAGAGAAAGATCACCAAGACCACGTTCACCACTCCTTGGGAACATTTGCTTATAGAGTTATGCCTTTTGGGTTGTGTAATGCTCCAAAGAACATTCCAAAGCATTTGATGAATAGGGTGTTCGAACCCTACATTGGGAACTTCATCGAGTATGTCTCGGATGATTTTTGCATCTATGGGAGCAAGTTGGACCACCCGCATGAGATGGAGACAACATTTCAAAGGTTAGATGAAGCACAAGCCTCACTAAACCCTACAAAGTGTGTCTTTGGATGTTCTAAAGGTGTTTTGTTAGGGCATGTTGTATCCAGAGATGGTATTGGTATTGATCCTGATAAAGTTTCAAAAATCAAAGAGTTACCATTTCCTATGAATAGAAGTAAGTTGAGATCATTTTTAGGCCATGTGGGTTACTATAGAAGGTTCATCAAGAATTTCTCAAAGATTGCATGACCACTAACCCATTCTTCAAGAAGGATGTTACTTATGAACCAGGAAATAAGGCGCATGAAGCTTTTGGACAACTGAAGGAAGCCCTGGTGTCTTCACCTGTTTTAAAGAATCCAGATTGGAGCAAGCCATTCATTGTGTACACTGATGCCTCAGATGCAGCACTAGGAAGTACTTTGAGCCAAAAGGATGAAAATGGGAATGAACATCCAATTTACTTTGGGAGTAGACAAATGAGCAAAGGTCTTGAGGTAAATTATATCAGAATCAAAAAGAGGCTCGGCTATCATTTTTGTTGTAAAGAAGTTTAGAAATTACTTGCTAGGGAAAAAATTTCTAGTTGTAACAGATCATCAAGCTCTAAAATATATTGTAAATAAGCCTAACCCATCAGGGAGGATAGCAAGATGGATAATTTTGCTACAAGAATTTGAATTTGATATTATAGATAGGCCAGGAAAGAAGCATGTCAATGCAGATGCACTCTCTCGAGCCTATGATGTTTTAGGATCATCTTGTGATGATGATGATTTCCCGATGCAGCATTGTTATCCCTTGACACAATCCCTAGTGAATACATAGATATTTGGAATTATCTGAATGAATTCAAGTTTCCTGATGGTGCCAATGCAAAGACTAAGAGAAAGATTACTCAAGCTAGTCGTCCATATTCTATTTTGCATGGAGTATTATTTCGAATAGGACCTGATGGACAGTACAAGAGGGCAGTTGGACGTGATCAAGGGAAGGAGCTGCTAGAAGAATTCCACAATGGTACATGTGGAGGGCACTTCTCTGGACAACTTACAGCAAGAAGGATCTTGGATGCAGGTTATCACTGGCCCACTCTTTTTAAAGATTGTTATAATTATTGTAAGACATGTGATATTTGTCAAACACATGGTAACCGTAAGACTTCATCAGCTCCATTATGCCCTATTATTCCACTTGGTCCCTTTGAAAAGTGGGGAATAGACATTGTAGGTCCACTTCCAACTACCTCACGCCAAAATAAGTATATTGTAGTTGCCACAGATTATTTAACCAAGTGGGTTGAAGCTAGGCCATCAAAAAAACAACTTCCATGGATGAAGTGGCAAGGTTCATATATGAACGCATTGTCACCAGATTTGGTTGTCCATTAGAAATTGTAACAGATCAAGGAAGCCACTTCATTAATGAGGTAGTAGAAGCCCTAGTCAATAAGTTTTCTATTAAGCATAGGAAGGCAACAACATACAAGCCAAGCACAAATGGACAAGGTGGAATGAACAAATTTTGTGTTGTGTCAAATTCTAGCAAAAGATGCAGCCTTGCAGGTACATAAATGGGATAAAAGGATTCATGCAGCATTGTGGGCATATAGGGCAACATCAAAGTCAGCAACAGGATACTCCCCATTTCAGTTGGCTTATGGCATTGATCCAGTTCTTCCTATTGAGTTTGATATTCCCATGGTCAGAGTAATGGAAAATGAAAGAATGGATGAAAGTGATTCAGTAAAAGAAAGGTTGGTACATCTTCATTTGCTAGAGGAAATGAGGGAAATAGCTAAGGATACAAGCTATAAGAAGAAAATGAAGCAAAAGGAATACTTTGATCAAAAGATCCGGTGGTCTCCATTTCATGTGAATGACTTGGTTCTAGTATATGATTCCAGATACAAAAAAAGAAGACAGAGAAAATTTCTTCCAAAATGGATGGGGCCCTACAAAATAGTAGTTGTGCATGAAAATGGTACGTACCGACTGGAGGAATTGGATGGCACTCCCATTACGAAATGGGTCAACCATGACAAGTTGAAGATTTTCAAGCACCATAATAGTCTACTCCGAGGACGGAGTAGAAGCTAGAAGGGAGAAGATGTCGACACTAAAATTTTCCTTCGTAACTTCTATTTCATTAATGTATGTATTAGGAATAGGATGTTGTTAAGTATAATTAGTAGTAGCGTCGATAGAAGATAACGGTGCCACAAGATGCGGTGCCACCAATAATGTGGAGTGCGGTAATAGTCAAAGTACAATAGAATGTTGTAAAAGTAAATATTTGTCGTAAGTGGTCCGGTAATGTTAAAATGTCAAAGTTTGGGTAATTAGAGAAGTAGGGTCTACATGATTAGGAATTAGAAATATTATATTAGTAATAAGGACAAGGAGTGAGGTCATAAATATTTTGTGTATTTTATTTGTAAAAAGTCTAAAAATGTGGAACCCATGTAAAATGATAAGGTTTATCTTATCTTAAAAGATAAGCTTACATATACAGATAAGAGTTAAGGTATGGAATATGATTCGTCATAGTGGATTTCTTATCCTATCTTAGAGATAAGATGGATAAGCCTGGAAGTTCTATAAATAGAGAGGCCACCCCCCTCATTTAGCATAGAAGGAAGTAGTGAGAAATATTGTAGGAAGTGTGCGAAGGAAGCCATCAGTTAAAGGTGTGTTGAAGAAGCCATTAAGAGGTGTAATTGTAAAGTTTCTCCCATAGTCTTGGTGAAAGGCAAGTGAAGTCAATAACACTTGAAGTACCTCATGGGTGAGATTGTAACAATTTCATGTTAATATTATAATTTACTTTGATATTTTAGATTTGTCATCATTATGTCTTATCATAGTCGATGGTATTATTGTGTTATGTTGTTGTTTTGTTTCAGATTACATCCACCAAACTAAAAGGTGTGCATTAGTAAATAATCATAAGCACGAGGAGTTCTCGGTGAAGAATTATCATAGTGTTGGATTGGTGATGACAGATCCTCTTTAACTCTAGAGGAGATAGAAATACATACTGGATCCTCAAAGAACATCAAAAGGATTTTGCATTTAGTTACAAAGAAATGACGGGAATTGCACCACATATTGCGGTACACAATCCTTGTCACCAAACTAGATGCAAATCCAATCAAGCAAAAGTCAAGACCAATGAATCCAAAAGTGGCTCTTATGGTAAAAGAGGAAGTGATGAAACTCCTCCAGTGGGGTTCATCAAACTAGTCAACTATTCTCAATGGGTATCTAATATCGTCCCCGTTCTCAAAAAGAATGGGAAGATATGCATTTGCATAGACTTTCGGGACATTAACAAAGCATGTCCCAAAGATGACTTCCCTTTACCATCCATCAACATTATTATTGATGCAACAGCTAGATTTGAGCTATTGTCCCTCATGGATGGGTTCTCGGGGTATAATCGATTAAAATATCCAAGGAAGATCAAGCTAAGACCATGTTTATAACTCCCTAGGGAACCTATTGTTATGTTGTCATGTCATTTGGTCTTAAGAATGTTGACTCTATATACCAACAGGAAATGACATATGTATTCCATGATCTTATTCATAAGATTGTGGAATCCTACGTGGATGACTTGCTGGCCAAGGCCAAAAAGTGTTGTGATCACCCATAAGTGCTCCATATCATTCTCTCACGATTGATCAAATATGGCGTCACATTGAATCCAGAGAAGTGTGTATTCGGTGTAACATGAGGCAAGCTTCTAGGTTACATTATATCGTCACGAGGGATTGATGTTGATCTGGCCAAAATCTAGGTTGTTCTTGAAATGATTCCACCATCAGACAAGTCTGGTATCAGATCATTTCTTGGGAAACTCGGTGTAATTTGAAGGTTCATCCTAGACTTAAGTTTTGTTGTCCATCTAATCAACAACCTATTAAAGAAATATTATAGCATTGATTGGACCGATGAATGCAACGAGGCCTTCAAGGTAGTTAAACACTTCTAGTTGTCTCCACCCATGCTAATGCCTCCTGGACCAGATCATACTTTGATCTTGTATTCATGAGCTACTGATGTCTCACTAGCCTGCATGGTGGCTCAAGAAGATGTTGATAAATGAGAACGTGTAGTCTACTTCATTAGTCAGACGTTGCTCAACTATGAGACACGTTACACATAGGTAGAAATGGAATGCCTCGCCATAGTCTTTGCAACAAAATGCTTAAGACATTACATGTTAAATCAAGAAACAAGGGTGATCGCCAAGATATATCACTTACGGACATTCCTCATGCAAGGGTCTTTGTCTAAAAAGGTTGGATGCTTCATAACCTTAATGGGTGAATTTTAGCTAACATTTTTAAACCCAAAATCCATTAAGGTACAAATCATTGCAGACTGGTTGGCTAACAATCTATTGAATGGAGGTGATTTGGTGGATCTAGATTTCCCGATGAGTGTGTATATTTTATCAAAACCAGGCCTCCTATCTTTGCATGTCCTTGGTACACATACATAATCAATTTCATCATGGACCACACATACCCAGAAGGGGCCACATCCCAACAAAGAAGGTGGTTACGCATTATTGTTGCTAAATACATCATCTTAAAACAAGTGCTCTATCGCAGAGCCTTTGATGGGATGTTGTTAAGATGTGTTGACATAAGAATCCATAAGGATTCTTTACAAATCCCATAGCAGGGTATGTGGAGGCCACTTTGGTGGCCATGCCACTACTCATAAGATACATCGGATGGGCTATTTCTGGCCCACCCTAGAACATGATGCAATAGAGTTTGTGCACAAATGCCATAAATGCCAAGAATTCTCCCACGAGATTCACATGCCGGCACATGCTCTGCAACCAATCGCAACTCCTTGGCCTTTTTCCACGTGGGTCCTAGACTTGATAGGGAAATTCTCTCCCTCATCAATAGATTGCCATAACTTCATAAACACGGCCATAGAATACTTTACAAAATGGGTAGAGGTGGTGCCTCTCACCATCGTACGTATGTGTTCCATAATTGCTAAGTTTATTCTAAATCAAATCATTTGTAGGTAAGGTGTCCCACAAGTCATTATCTTAGATAATGGAACGTCCTTCAAGAACGATGAAGTCCTAGAACTATGTAGTAAATTCAAGATAAACCATCACACGGCTTGTCTTTATTACCCCCAAGCCAATGGATAGGCTGAGGCCACAAATAAAACGTTAAAAACCATTCTCCTCAAAACATAGTTAAGGAGAACAAATAGGATTAGAATTTAAAGCTATACCCAGCCTTGTGGGCCTATCGAACATCAATAAGAACTTGGAGGCAACCCCTTTTTCATTGGTATTCAAAGCCACAACAATTCTACCAATAAAGGTGAAATACTTAGCTTCTACATCTCATTACAAGGGATCTTAGGAGAAGAAGCCTATAGAGAGGCATGAATCTCTCAATTAGAAATCCTTGATGAGGCTAGATTAAACACCGAGAAAAGGCACAAAGCCTACGCCGACGGAATGTACCGGTAATATAACAAGAAAGTCTATGAATGAGAAATATATGAGGGTGATCTCATTCTAAGACTAGATAGCCAGATTGATAAGAAAACCGGCGAAGGAAGGAAATTCCGGCCTAAGTGGCTAGGCCCATATCGAGTCATGAAGGACTACAGAAATGAATCGTATCTCTTATGCACACTAGAAGGTGAGGAATTTAATGAAACTGTCAATTCCTTACATCTTAAACAGTTTTACGCATAAGTGGTCAGCATCACCATTCATATACTATGTTAACCTGCATTGCATTAGTCATTTAGTTAATTCATTTTGTTCACTTATTTTGTAAATTTTGTAGTCAAGGAACTTATTCTTAAGCAATTTATTACAAGCTTCTGAAAATATTGGCAAAAGTATTCAAATCATATCTCTTCAATTTTCATGATATCATCAAATGATTTTGAAATCATCTCATCAATTCGATAGACAAAATCTTGACAAAACCATACCAAGGCCTACATACTTGGTCATACTCATTTTCTTCTACTAGGTTAAGATGTTCTTACCTACGGTTTGTTCTAGAAGCTTCTTAGTGTTGGGAAAAAATAATTTGCCCTTAATTATCCATTTCAAAATCTAAAAATAACCCTAATCACTCACACATGTCATTATTCTCCATGTTTTTCTACTATTGAATTCAAAAAATTCAAATTCAAATCCATTTCACCCACCCTTCGTGGTCCCCACTCACCTAAAATCCTCCACTTATGAATTAAAAATATAATTCAAATCTTCACCCATTCTTCGTGGTCCCCACTCATCTAATCTTGCCCACATTTCAAAACCACTCACTCATCTAATCTTGCCCATCACCTAATTTTCAAACCACTCACTTAATCTTGCCCACATTTTCAAACCATGATTACTTAAATTACTCTAAGTTAATCACTCCCCCAGGCTATAAATACAACCTTACCCCTCCCCTCTAAACACACGAAGAATAAGCTTGAATGCCATATCTAAGTTCTTGCATCCTTTGAGAAAAGAACATCCTTTTGCCTCGTCCTAATGCCCAAATAGCCTCATAATCATTTTCCCCATCAAAGTGCAAAGTAAGAGGATTGTTGTCACAGAAGGTCTTGCTCCGTCTTGAAGAAAAGCACCTACATATCACACAATCAAGGCTCAATCCAAGTTTCCTAGCCCATTTCGAGGTTTGCTACAAAACGCGAAGGAGGAGGTATGATTATTGGTATTTTACTTCCTTGTTAGTAGTGTATTTTTCCTAGCTTACATTCTAGCACGCCCAGTTACTTTTTTCGATCTCTACGTTACCATTAATTTCCCAATTAGTGGTTTTATTATTCTTTTGTTTATTATTGTTCGTTATTATTTTTTTTATGTTCCTTATGGCTTTCTTTGGTTAACCTTCACGCTTTGGGTAGTGTTTTTGTTGTGTGGTGTCTTGTGGTGTATCTGGCAGTTATAATAACAATGAAACTATGACGCTCATCCTATCTTTGATCTCCTCGGTGCTTGGTGTTTAGTTCCCAGTTCTGATTTTATTATTCACTCATAATCTATAGAAACACATGAACTAGTCATTAGTTTATCATCTTACTGTCATGGGACAACCAATCCGGAAAATGTATTTATTTATTTACTTTTGCTAAAATCGCTTTGTTCGCTTTGTATAGGAAGTTAATCATTTTTTTTCTTTTATTTTAGTCAATCATTTTGTGATCTAACTCTTTATTTCTGTTTATTGTTCTTTTTAACCTTGCTGTCAAAATTTTAGCTTCTCAGGTGAAGTACAGAAGTCAGAAAATAAAAAAATAGCTCCCGAGACGTTTTTCTCACGTTCAAAATTTTCATTCAGAGTGCTACCATAGCCCATCTTCCGAAGCCATAACTTTTGCTCCCGAACTCGGAATGACTTCATTTTTTTAATGGAAAGGTATTGAAAAGATCTATGCAATGAAAAATAATTTTTAGATTTAGACTTACAAAAAAATTTTGGTTTCATTTCTTCTAACACCTGTCTTTTTAACAAAAAAACAACAAAATTATAGTTTTTTTTTTTTTTTTTTTTTTTTTATTTTTTATTTCACATAACAACCTCACATGTATGCTCTTTCCTCGCACTTCAAAAGTGATCTTGGAAATCAGAAACGTGAGGCCACCTGAGCTCTCTGAAAACAATTTTTTTTATTTTTTTAATTTTTAATTTTTTGCCTTACATTTCAATTTTCCACGACAACACTTCTAGGTAACGTTTTCACACTCTTCTTTCATCATTTTTTTTTTTGTGAAAATAATCATTATCACTATTTCACAATCATGATTAATTGCAATAATTATTAACATAAAAAAAAAAAAAAAAAACAAAATCTATTCCAATTGTATCCGCGTATGCTCTTTTCTTGTGCCTTCGAGCGATCTGGAAAATAAAAACGGTCACAATTTTTTTAGTTTCTTGTTCTAACATTATAAGATCCTCTAGCTTTGTTTTCCAACTGTCATTTCAATAATTATTTTCTTTGTCATATTATTAATATTTGTTTGGTCGTTGGTTGTGTATGCTCTTTTCCTGCGCCTTCGAGCGATCTGGAAAATCAAAAACAACCACGATCACTTTTCTAACATTTCATTTGCAAGATAACTACTAATTTGTTTTCTGTAGAACCGTGCATTGCTGGAATATTGTCAAAAAAAAAAAAAAAAAAAAAAAAAAAAAATCCCACAAAAATACCACCATTCAAAGAAAATTGCTGAAACAAAAAAAAGTACGCTCAGGTACGTAATTATTTTCTGCTAGTGATTTATTTCAAGTTGGAAAGAACCCTGCATTTAATCACTTTATCATTTTGTTTTTACACGTAGACGAGGTGGATTTCATCACCACCAAAGCTACACCGGTGACGTGGACTTGACTACCACGCACCAACAACATTTACATCTGCATTGCACTTTGAGACCTAGTCTCATCACATATTCGGTATTTACCTCGCCCCTGCTCTTCACTTACAGGTAATGTTGTCATGCAACGCATGCGAGTCACGCCTAAATAGTTGTAACAACGAAGCTTGGGCATCGTCCCTATAAATCTTCGGGAGTTATAAGGACACCATACACATTCATCCCTCCATCACCTTCCACCTTTTCACAAAACCTATTCTTGGACGTGGTGATTCACTCCAAAACAGGAAAGTAAGAATTGGTGAGTCTCCTCCAAAGGCTCTAAGGGTTCCCCATACCAATTATGTCCCCATACAAAATTAGGTATATCAGGACTAGGGTATATCAGAGGACGCATCTTCTTGGAGTAATAAGAGCCTGCATCCACCATTTCACAACATACTTGTATGATTGCATGAAACAATGATCATTCCTGAAGAATTTACCTCATAAGCCAAAACAATTGATCCACATGATTGCTTGCTATTTGAAAACAAAATAGTTTAGCATTGTTTTATCATAAAACTTGGCTGATATCAATGTGTTCATTGTAAAAGTTCAAACCCTAGTTGTGTTCCAAAAAAATTAGTTCTCGACCAATTCAATACCAAGTGAAAACATCCAAACAATCCAACCACACAGACCAAAACATCACACCAATTTCATTAGCTTGCTTCAGCCAACAATACATCTGCCATAGCTTATCTTTGGCTATATCCAACTGATATTGAGTGACTAGCATTCACTCCCCATATCGTCAATTGTCAAAACATCCTTCATAGCTTGTTTCCAGCTATATCAAACTAATATTGGGTGACTTGTTTGAGTTCACTCATTATTTTGTCCACCATCGTGTTTATCCAAATCACAGCCAACACAAATCCTTTCATAACTCATTTTGAGTTATATCACAACCATATCATGATTAACCTGTTTGGGTTACTCTCCACGTCAACAATTCAGAGCTTGTTTAAGCCAAATCTAAACCATTTTCATTATAGCTTATTTAAGCTATCACATATTTATCCCAAGTAGCTTTTTTAAGCTTTCTCCTTATAGCCTTACTTGTTAAAACTCGATTGAGCCAAAACAAAGATCACAATCAATAGGTTGATTTCTTCATCACACCTTTCTTCATTCTCCCTCTCTTTCAAACATGATGAATTCACGAAAAAACATCACACAATGAGCTATTAGAACAAATTAATAAGATGACAACACAACTCTCTCATATGGCTACCCAAATCAGTGAACGATCACCCAAAAGCCGATCATACAACCTCACGAAGAAATCAGTTCACGTAAAGTCCAACATCAGTTTACCCCCCTTGGAGAAAGTCTCTCTAGTGTTTTTCATCAACTAAAAGAGGCTAAACTGATAAGATATCCAATTACAAAACCCTTTGTCAAAGGGGAAGCTAAGCCATGTTGGTACAAACCTAACACATACTGTGACTTTCATCGCATTGATGGTCATCACACAGATAAATGTGTGTGATTTAAGAATTACGTCCAAGACTTAATTGATGATGATGTCATCTCTGTAGAACTTGATGACAATGCTCTTGCAACCAACGACACATCCAATACCACAACTTTCCATGAAGAGTTGACTACTTCGAAACTCCTATATATACTAAAATTCCATGAGATCATGATGACAACAATCAAGACTCTCTAATTCCAAACCAATCCATATCTTCTTCAAATTTCCTTCCATTAGTTCAAACATACATTGAACCTATTTTGGACAACAACATTCTTCCAACATCTACTGAGCACTTGAACTTATTTCAAGACTCTCTTTCAACCCAAACATACATTGAACCTGTTTTGGACAACAACATTCTTCCAACATCTACTGAGCACTTGAACTTATTTCAAGACTCTCTTTCAACCCAAACATACATTGAACCTATTTTGGACAACAACATTCTTCCAACATCTACTGAGCACTTGAACTTATTTCAAGACTCTCTTTCAACCCAAACATATATTGAACCTGTTTTGGGTGACAACATTCTTCCAACATCTAACGAGACCTTGATCTCATTTCAAGACTCCCTTTCAAACCTTGATATTACTGTAGACACTACAGAAGAGGTTCCATCAATAGGTACCATTAAGTTTGATTCTATTATTCCAATATTGGCTCTTATGCCTAACATCTCTAGCCTTGTTGTCGAAACACAACCACATCAAGTTTGGACACTTGCGACAATGCAACCTGTCGTGTCCATCATGCTTTCAATGATCGATCTTGCAGGCATCTCATCACTAATTATTCTCACCTATCAAGACTTCTACGTGCATACATTCTACGAGGTACTTATACCCAGGAATATCTTTACACAACCTTTTCCATCTTTAATTGTGAATCTATCCTCAAAACAATCAATTAATGGACAAATAGAAGCAAAAAACCAAATAACACAAACCATCATTGTCAACACACATGGAAGCTATTGGCTTAACCAAATCTATCCCACTCTTTGGGCTTACCGCACATCTTATCACACACCTATTGGAGCCACTCCCTTCTCCTTTGTTTATGGTTGGGAAGCTATTTTACATGTCAAGGTTGAATTTCCATCCTTCATAATATCCTTCAAAGATGTAATCAATAAAGATTATTATCAACACTCACGCCTTAATGAACTCGAGCTTCTTGATGAAAAATGACTTAATGCCCTAGATCATCTTCAAGTATATCAAAATCGGCTATGGCATAGCTACCATAAAAAATTCAAACCTAGAAAATTTAAGGTCAATGATTTCATTCTCAAAGAAAATCGAAAGAACACACCCAAAGAATGAGACAAACAAGACAAATTTGAGCCCAATGAAATCATAGATAATTTTGGGTTTGGAGCTTATAAATTGGCCATTGACATAGGCCAAGTCCTTGAAAACCCATGAATGCATTCCATTCAAAGAAATTCTATTCTTGAAAGCACTCTCTATTCCGGGAAACAACAAAGTGTACATTGTTCCTTCTGTCTTGCTTATCTCTGAATAAATTTATTTATTTCCATTGGCAGACATTTTCATTATCAAAATCACATCTTCATATTTATCATCATGAGACAAGTGCTAATATAAATCCTATTAAGTTTGTGAGTATCATACTTCTTATCATATCTTCCATTTTCAGTCGCTTTCATCTATGGTCATACCTAGAAGCTTACTGATGGTAATATATTCCCTTCAAAAACATTCTCTCTTTCATAACAAAGCTCTAAACTTCTTTACCCAGTTTGTTTGGTCGTCCATCTCAGTCTTCGGTGTTGAACCCTCGCGTCCTACTAGTCGTGTGGGGTTGAGATTGGGGGCAGATGTTTCTTCCCAAATACAAAGCACTATTGTAAAAAAATCCATCAATTCAATAACTTATGAATAATTCATTGTCACATCTTTCATCCTTCATAGTCTTTGGTGTTGAGCCCACACTTCTTACTGGTAGTGTGAGACTGGGAATGGAGGAAGGTGCCCTTACTCATCTACGTCTTGTCTTCGGTGATAAACCCTTGCCTCTTACAAGTGGCATGGGGCAAAGCGTAGAGGGTCATTCTCATAAAAGCATAAAAACATTGCAAAATATTAAAAAAAAAAAAAAAAAAAAAAAAAAAAAAAAAAAAAGACAAAAAGGGAATTCACTCGCCTATATTTTTCCTTCGGTGATGAGCCCTTGCTTCTCACTAGTAGCATGGGGCAAGGCATAGGGAGTCATTTCAAAAATATAAAATCTTACAGTGCTTACAAATTATAGAATCCCCAAACAAGTAATTTAGATGCCTAAGTGAAGAGAGAACTATCCCTTAACCTCATATCTTACCAATCAGCAGGCCACATAACTGTCTAAGTCTAGCACATGACTCATAAAGTGAAAGCCATTTTTGAAACTGGTTCAGTACCGTTATGAAGAATGGAGTCACAATTTCCCAAAGGGATTGTTGTTAGCATTTGTCTCTATATTCATTATCTACCTCCTATGTCCTTCTTGATTCTTGGTGATGAGCCCACATCTTACTAGTTGTGTGGAGTCAAGAATGGAGCTGAACTTCTTTTCATCATATCATCACCACCATATCCTGCCAATGGAAAGAGAATTTGTGTTATTCTGAGCATAAGTTACAACACGGAACACAGTACATATGGATAATATCCATGTTTATCGCCTCTCAAAAATAAGTTTGCACTCTGGTCCATAAATTGCCAATCACAAAGTGTAAAAATCCAAAAAACATTTGAAAATCAAAAATCAAAAATCTAAAAACAATGTAAAAATCTAAAAATCCAAAAACATTAGAAAAAAATCGTCAAAAATCTAAAAAAATTTAAAAATCAAAAATCTAAAAACATTTGAAAATCGTCAAAAATCTAAAAAATTGTAAAAATCAAAAATCCAAAAACATTTGAAAATTGTAAAAATCTAAAAACATTAGAAAATAATCAAAAATCCAAAAACATTAGAAAAAATCAAAAATCCAAAAACATTAAAAAATCGTCAAAAAAAAATCTAAAAAATTAAAAAAATTAAAAAAAATCAAAAATCAAAAACAAAAATCGTCAAAAATCAAAACATTTGAAAAAATCAAAAATCAAAAATATTAAAAAATATATATATATATATATATATATAATAAAAAAAAAAAAAAAAAATCCACAAAAAAAAAAAACTCTAAAATAACCAACACAATTTAACCTTTGAACTATTATCCCCAACGAATGATCCAATCACCTTATGACTACCAAATTCAAACCACTTCTCCTCGCGTGAATCCTCGCTTGGGAAAATCCGGCTCTCATTGTTTCCTTGTTTGAGGACAATGACCCAATACTTTACTATGTCCTCGTACCCCTGCTTGGGGGCACATCCAATCAATCCTCACTGTGGAACACGTTAGGGACATGTTTATTGGTTCTTGTGTTGCATTATTAGTTATAAATTATTAATTACTTTCTTGTATCTTGATATATTATAGGGGCATCTTGATTTTATGTATCCTGGTGTTCTCTCTAATATTCTTATGTTATCTGATTGCATGTTGTACTGGGGCATCATACTTTCTTGATGGCCTCTATCTATGCTCTCTTCCATTTGCATATCGTATTGGGGCATCAAACCTTTTTGATGGCCCCTATCTATGCTATCACGCATATTACAGTCTAGTCATCCTGATCTTTTATATCACGATGCATCTTGTTATGTGCTATATTAAAATTAAGATATTTTTCGTCACGTGAGTATCTTCCTGCATGATCAACATCTTACTTTGCACCCCATCCATTCACCCATACTAATACATTCCCAGTTTGGGAATCCTACTTGATCACCATTGTAGTTTGTGAATCCTACTTGATGATCTTTCTCAAGTAGCATTCACTATCCAAGCAGCTCCTCCTCCCCACCATGCTCACCATGTATTTGATCCATTCATCCTCGCTCCTCATTTTTACTCCTCCGCCACTTATCCCCATATTACCCTTCTCACCATTCTGTCCCCTCTCACCCATTTGTATTCTTTCCTTTCCCCTTTTGCTTCCCGCTTGACAATCTTACTTAATAACCCCTTCTATATGGGATCCTCGGTGGAGGTTTACTCTCTCCCTAAGATCTTCCCACTGTAGAAGCTTCTTCACCACCTCCCCTCTCATCAAACAACAATCACCACCAAACACATCTTCCCATTCCACCTCTTTTGCTTCTCATTCTCGCATCATTACTCTCACCACACGGGCATCCCAATTAAGGATTCCCCTCACACTCTCACCCTCCACTACATATATTCCTTCATCCATTCATGTTACACTCCTTTGTTTCCTTTTTTTCTTATTATCACCTCATCTCATATCATATACCACTCAGGCATACCTCACTCACTCTTTTCTCATCCTTCCCCAAATCCATCTTATGCCTGGTCATCCTACTTACATGCTCTCGTAGTATGGAAAATTCACTTGAGGGTTCCCCTTCAGTCCATTTTGTCATACCCTATTCCCACCAACTCTATCATCATCCTTCTTCTTCTTCAGCTTGGCGATCTTACTTAACCATTCCGGCCGCATGGCAATCTTACTTAAGACTTCCACTTAAGGTTGATCTGCCCTATGGCCTTCCCCCATCCCATCATATTTCCCCATCTTATTTCTCCCACCTCTCGTCGCGATCATCTTCTTCAACCTACCATTCCACCCCTGTCCCCAATATCATCTTGTCTTTCTCCTTGCATATCATCCCTGTCGGTTAGGTGATCCTACGAAACCTCTCCAACAACATGATGATCTTACTTAAGAGATTCTCTTAAGCATGACATGTCATCTTACACTCGCCCATCACTCTACAATCTCACCATCCATCTTTCCTCTTCATTCCCCATCATCACATCTTTTTACCACCACTATCACCCTCCTCTGCTTGGCAATCTTACTTAACCACTCACCCGGCATGGCGATCTCACTTAAGAGTCCCTCTTAAGGATGATCTATCTCCTTGCCTTTCCCCATCACTACACACCCTTCACCCTTCACTTTTTTCTCGGCATTCCCCATTATCACATCCTTTCACCTCCTTTTCGATTCTCGCAAACACCACTTCTCGCTTGACCACTTGTCATCTCCAGTTTCGCTCACATGGCAATCTTACTTAACCACTTCCGTCACATGACAATCTTATGTCAAGGTCCTCCCTACACTTAACTTGTCATCGTGAACTTCTCCCCGCCTCATTCTTTGTTCACTTTGTTGATCGCTTCTTCCACCTGGTATCTCCTACTACCCACTTTTTCCTCCTACTATTATCCTTTCTCCACATATCCTCTTACAACATACATCTAATCTCTTCCACCTACAATCACGTTCTTTTCCCCATTTTCCCCTTCTTGATCCATCATCCTTCATACCATTTCTTCCCATTCTTTTCATGTCTTGGTTCTTCATCCTCACTTCGTTCATCCTCATCACCCGCATCCTCTCCTCACTTTCACCTAGTCCCAACTCATCCCTCCCATTTTCTTTACTCTTTCCACTTCATCTTCTCAAATTCCCCCCACATTTCTACCCACACACGCATTCACCATTATTGTTAACACTCCTATATCATTCTTTCATCATCATCTTCTCTTCCCGCGCTAATAATTGTAAATGGGTTTTCCTAAAAATCATCAATCCTCATTCCGCACGACCTCATTCACTCCCTTGGACCTTCTAGAGTTTCCCTTCATTCCTTCCCTCCTCTAAGCCCACCACTCATTGTAAAAGGGTTTTCCCTAACGTCCCTTTGTTGGCGTTACCCTTTCCAATCCTCATTAGCTTTCTCCTTTTCTTCATTTTTTCTCTCACCCTTCCCCACCACTCATTGTAAAAGGGATTTCCCTAACATCCCCTCATTGGCATTGCCTCTTCTATCCCCCATTCTCTTTTCTCTCCTATTCTTTTCCCTCAATCCCACCCTTTCTTGTCGCTTCTTACCCATCTCTCCATCTCCTCTTTGCCCTCTTCAATATCTTTATTGTCTTCATCATACATCCTTTTTCTATTTTCTCGTCATCCTAGTATCCTCATTTCATGCATCTCCACATCTTTTCCAATCGATGTCATTCCTCCCCTCTTTCTTCTCTGAACATTCCTTATATTGTTCCCTTTCCACTTATTACCCCCTTTCTGTATTCCCTTCCTTCTACATCATTTTCTTTGTTATCCTCTTCTCTCTCCCACCCCTCATCTTATTTCCCTTCCCCTGTATCATCTTCTTCCCCTTTTTCCATCACGTTTCCTCCTTACTTCCCCATCGATAACCTGGCTCTTCAGCGTTGTCCTGTCTTTTTTATCATACCACCCTCCACATGCATCTCCATATGGTCTATTCCATATTCTTTTGCCTTGGTCTTCCTCGCAATGACACGATTCCTTCAATCTTCTCCTTGTATTGTTCTATCTTCCTTTCCTCTCCCCTAATTTTCACGTTTCTTCTGACCACTTCTTCTCTTTCTCTCCACCACCCCTACCTTTTCGTTCATTCTGTATCTGTTTCTCTTCTTTTCTCTCCTTTTTCACACTTTCCTCGCCCCTCATAGTTTTTTTTTTTTCTCCGTTCTACTTCTTCTTTCGTCCTCTTTCCATTTTCATCCATTTCACCCCCTACTCCCACCTCATTTTCTCCTTCTTATTTATCCTTTCCCATTTCCTGCTTTTCTCAGCTCTATCATTTATTTCACTTTCACGCATCCCTCTTTACTATCTCTGTTGCTTCCTTCATTTTGCACATCTCTCTATTTTATCCCTTCACCCTCTACTCTGTCATTTTCCTATTTTTGCCTTGTTTGTCCTTCATCATTCCCTTCTTCCCCTATCATCCTCTCTCTTATTTCTACCTCTTTCATTCTTTTTTTTTCCCCTCCCCTATCTCCCTTACTCTTCTCGTAATCAACCCCCAATCCTATCCATTCCCTTTTCTCTTTCCCACACACCCTCACACCTAGCATTCAAGGTCGATTGAATCCTTTCTCCATTTGCGTCATGCGGTCATTCCAGTCTCTTCCACTCCATTATCATCCTCTTCTCCGCATAATTCATTTCTTCTTCTTTTCGAGAGTTCTCGTATATTCCATTCTCGTCAGTCCTCTCGAGGGGGCATCACCACATCTATCCATAATCACATCTTCTCATGACATTTTTGTCTTGGAGGATACTATGACATCCGTCACTCACCACTTTCTATTCTCCCCAACAAACATTCGCTCTACCTTTTGCTTAAAAAAGTAGATTGAATTCTTCCCCCATACTCGTCTACTTTCTTTGAAAGGACACTACTTTCATAGTACCCTTCCAAAGAGGGGAAAATGTAGACACCCTAATTTCACATCTATCCTAAATCAATTAATTCCCCTTCCTCATTTCCCACAAAAATACACTTCGAATTAATCAAATATAATTTGATTAATTATCCATTTCAAAATCCAAAAAATAACCCAATCCTCACCACATGTCATTATTCTCCATGTTTTTCTACTATTGAATTAAAAATTCAAATTCAAATCCTCACCCACCCTTCGTGGTCCCCACTCACCTAAAATCCTCCACTTATGAATTAAAAATATAATTCAAATCCTCACCCATTCTTCGTGGCCCCCACTCATCTAATCTTGCCCACATTTTCAAACCACTCACCTAATCTTGCCCACATTTTCAAACCACTCACTTAATCTTGCCCACATTTTCAAACCATGATTACTTAAATTACTTTTAATTTTCAAACCATGATTACTTAAATTAATCTAAGTTAATCACCCCAGCTATAAATACAACCTTACCCCTCCCCTCTAAACACATGGAGAATAAGCTTGAATGCCATATCTAAGTTCTTGCATCCTTTGAGCAAAGAACATCCTTTTGCCTCGTCCTAATGCCCAAATAGCCTCATAATCCTTTTTCCCATCTAGTGCAAAGTAAGAGGATCATTGTTGCAGGAAGGTCTTGCTCCGTCTTGAAGAAAAGCACCTACATATCACACAATCAGGGCTCAATCCAAGTTTCCTAGCCCATTTCGAGGTTTGCTACGGAACGCGAAGGAGGAGGTATGATTACACATGAGAAATGAACCACAAAAAAATCTAGATACAAGGAAGATCTAAATAAAAAGAAGATCTGAATAAAATATATATATATATATATATATATATATATCATATTTTATATACAATGCCATCATGCACTAGGCATGGTCAAAATGCTCAATGAGCCTAAAAAAGTACAAAAACAACTCATATAATCATCTGACAAAATCACTACAAAAAGACCAAATGGCCTCTCAATCCATGTGGGATCCCTCAGAGAATGCACAACCACGTCTAGGACTCCTGCTATGGTGGCACTCTGAATGTACTAAATGATGGGAGTGCTCATGATCATGGCCACTGGCTGTGGTCTCACTGTGAGAATGGCTCCGCCTCATCAGTGCTCATTAGTCCTATATCAGCCTAGCTCAGTACGAAGGGAGGACACTAACTTTTCCACCTTCTAGATAGGGGTAAACACATCAGTATGTCTGCTAGCTATTGAAGGCTCTCCCACGTCCTCAGTAAGCTCACCCTGGTACTCTCGAGGGGAGAAACAAGGTGTCCGCACACACTTGGTGAATCAAATCCCACCATCCATTAACAGTCACTGCAAATAAAAAGAGAAATAACAAGTTAGAAAATTACCAAAATGAAATCAAAAAAAGCAAAAAAAAAAAAAGAATTATTAACTAACATCTCTAACTAACAGAGTCGAGAGAAGAGTAGTAACTCACTTGGATCTCCTGGCATCCATGTGGGATCTCTAGGGTTCTACCAGACACTATATGCCGATTGTGGAGCCTCCCAAAATCTAGAACAAAATGACATCCCACCACGGACTCATCATCTCCCTCGTGCCCCTGGTGAGAGCCTCTCTCAAAGACCAAGAACTCATAGCACTCCTCCGCCTCTCCGCCCTCAAAATATTCTGAGTGTCATGCCACTCATAATCACTATCATCCTCCTCACCCATCCCATTGGCCTCACCTCTAATCCCCTCTCCCATCATCTCCTCCTCAGTCTCCTCTCTGTGAACTCCTCAAAGTCTAATTCCACATCAATTGGCTCATCTCCCTCTCCACTATGGGCAGGAGCAGCCCCGATCAGAAGTAAGGGTGCTCGAGGAGCACTAGTTGCCCCTCGAGCATGAACCACCCACGTAACTGCAATGGGAACTCTAGGAGTAACCGTGGTCCAACCTCGGCCTCCTCTAGGACCGCCCCTAGCCTCATGAACAGACCTGTATATTTGCCCCCTGCTGGAGGAAGCATATCAACGTAAGGGAGGCCAAACTGCTGAGGTACTCTATCAAATGGGTGGGTCTCCAACCTCCCTATCATGTCTACCAGCTGACCTATAGTAGAGCAGGCAATCAATGTATGTGTCTCCTCTCCCCATAGTCCTATCATGGCCTGATAAGGAGTGGCCTCCATGTTTGTAATAGTCAGTGAAGCCACTGGTTGGTGTGGCATCCTGAGTATAGTCATCCCTATCCACCTCACTGCCCTGATAGCCCCCGGATCCTCTACTAGTATACCCCTTCCCATAGGGAATGATGTGCTCATACACCCAACTCATAACTAGAGTAGGGTGACTCAATGATTGCCCCTGTAATCTGACCACCTGTATAAGTCATGGTAGGTGGTCCCAAGAATGTCTGCTCCCCAAGCATAAATACAGCCATGAGCCTCAATCTGTGTAATCATGGGAGACTAGTAGTATAGTAGAGTATCCCCTCCCTTATCCCCCATCAACCATGAGGCTAGGATACCCATAATGGCCTTACGGATGGTGGGGATAGGAGCAACAGCAATAGAACGGACCTTCATCCCCTTCTTCGAACCAAAGGAGGCAACAACATCTCCCATATATGTAGCCCACTTAACCATCTAGGACCTGGATCCTGTTGTCTTAAGAGACAACTACCTCCCAAGAATCGGAACCCCAAGTATGCGATAAACATCCTCCAGGGTGATAGTCCACTCACCCCTAACACCTGGAAACTAGAAGGTATTTCGATCTGCATCCCAGTACGAGAATAAGTCACACAATATGTGACTGGTAGGAGCAACATGAGGAATCTCTGAAATTCTCAAAATACCGGCCCTCTGTAGAGTGTCTCGCTCTATCTGGGTCAATAATTCCAACACTTTGGGAGCCAATCACACTCCCTCTCTCTGCTCCACTGTATATAATCCTCCTTCTGCATCCACCCAAAATAGAGGAAAAGAGAAAGTTAGTAACATAATCCAACTGGAAAGCTCATCAAAAACATAGAAAAATGTCAAAAATGCAAAAACAGTCAAATTATACACCTTTTTTTACTTTCTATTCAGAACCGCCACCCTGTGCAGAGCGGCGGTTCCATGACTGCCACCTTCTAAGGTGGTAATCATGTGACTACCGCCCTCATAGGGCGCAGTCCAATGACCGCCGCTCTATGCAGGGCGATGGTCTTGTCCCGAATCGATGAGCGCCCCTAAAGCCCTAAAAACACTTTAAAAAACAAAAATACATATTTTTACCAAATAAAAACCTATCCTATGGGTGCCCCCCCTAGAGACTCATTTAACACTAACATTTTCAAAAATGATCCATTCAAGACAAAGATTTCAACATTTCTATATTTTTGGTTCAAAAACGATAAATTGAGAAAAACCAACTTGAGACTTCGCGGGTCGATCTCGTGCTCTCGGAGGCATGATCATGATCTCGCAATGAACATTTTGACTATTCTCCTGTCAAAAATGGTTATCATGGGTCCCAGAGCTCAAAAATCACCAAATCGATACGCGCAAATGAATAGTAAAATGAGCTCGTTATATATATAGTATTCTAATCTTGTTTTTAGTGTTATTTATATTGTTATATGTGTATATATATATGTATAGTATTCTAATCTTGTTTTTAGTGTTATTACATAGAGTTAGAGCGCCAACGGAGGTAAATTTTTATCCCCGCGTGCAAATGGTGAGTCCTCATTTCATTTTAATTTAGTATTTATTTCTTGATTTATTTTATCTATCTACACTTGTGTCCCCTTTTGTTTTGACAGATAGCAGGAATTTGGATGGCGACATTACAACACACGGCATGTCAGGTATAGCTTATAACTCCCCATTTCGGGACCACCATACTCGGACCCACCATTTTACACCTCTTCATGGCTAAAATGCTTCTCCGAGGGGGTAATATGTACGTACCCAAAATTATATGTATTATACTATCGGAAAGAGGTTACGGAAACGCCAATGATGATTCAGATCTCTTCGCAAGGTGTTTGGAATCTAGAAATCTCACCAAGTACACATTTGCATCCTAAAATGCCTTATCCAATCTTTGCATGCTTCATTCTAACCCTTGCCCCCTTTTCCTTGCATTTTTGTCTTTAAGTTACAAGACCGCAACCCTTCCTGGGCGGCGGTCCTATCCACATTTTCCAAAACCTTCCAGCGCACTCAACAACGTGAAAAATCAAGTTGCACTTACAACTCTCAGCCACTTCTGCTTTGTTTAGAGTTTCCAGCCACTTGGTAATAGTAGTGCTCCATTTTTAATGATAAAGCATGGAAATTTGGACTTGCCTTCTGGTGAGTAAGAATGCTATAAATATTGAGCTTATTTACAAGCAAATGGCCCCTCTCTCTCTATGTTTTATTATTCAGTGTATTTGGAAGTTCCTTAATAATTCTCAACAAGTTTAGACTTAGCATAAGTTCTCAGCCTCTCAGTTCAAGGCTCTTCATTTTTGGTTTAGAGATCACTTGATATCTCTAGTTTAATTTTCTTCCATTGTTGTTCTCCAAACAACTAGCTTAAAATAATACAACATCAATTCTAGATTAAGTTCATTTGAAACTCAGTTTTGTTTAGAGTTATAGGTTTTGTTTCATCACAGGAATAATAGGTTCTAGAATTTTAGTTGTCTTTCCATATCCCTGCAACAATCCTGGTCGGAATTGCATAGCCAAGCTTTGTTCTCTTGCCTTATCTCTCTCCTACTTGCATTCCATTCGGTTTACCTCCAAGTTTCCACTGTTCAAATATCTTCTCCTATTGCTGCTGTCACATTCTCACCTTTCTGGATTCACAAGAAGATGAAGGAACAAAGAAATCACACTGAGGGGACAAACTATGTTACAACTAGATTTGCCTCTGTTCTGCAAACTCCAGGTTTGAATTGTCAAAGTTGTAGTTATGATATATCAAATAGAGTATCAAATCATTTCATTTTAGTTAAAGTTTTCTTTTAATATTGCCAGGGAAGATGTGGGGAATGATAGCTTCTGAGAAGCTATGATTTGTTTCTCACTTATGAGGTAAGATTGGAGTTCTTTCAATCAAATTAGTTATATATTTATATTTGTATCAACTCACAAGTGCACAAGCAAATAGCTATATCTGGCTACCTTGCTTGTTTTAGCCTTATTCTTAGATTAGTTACTTGTTATATGAATTTATTAGATTAGTTTCTCTTTAAAATCATTCAATTTTATATCTCTGAAAATACAAAAATAGGCATAGCATAGATTCATTTTCATAATTAGTTTACTTCATTTAGTTAAGTTTGTTTATTTCTTGCATGACTATTATGGGACCAAGAGAGCCCAGGGATTACATATTCGAACTAGTGATACCCCAGCCGAATCTCTACATGACATTAGTGGATATAGATCAAGGTCTTAGGATCCACATCTTCTAAACAACAACAAACCCGCAGGAAATTAGTGAGCAATTAAGAGTGTTAAACATCGAAGATGACAAAGCATACGAGTTCTAGTCAAATCAACCCAACTATAGATTGCCTTGATAGGATGTCCATATGACCATACAAGAACCCGAACGAGAACAAACATTTGGTTGTGATCCATTAGTTCCAAGCTAGACGCAGAGACCTTCTCACTGACATAGATATAGGCCTACGCATACAAGTTACTAGGACACCCGTGAGGTATTCCGAGAAGATCGCACAACTCCTGATACTAAACATAGAAGCTAAGAAAGCTTATGACTACTGGATAGTTGGAAGACGGGATTGATTCTTTACATGACCATAAAAGGTCCACAATAACCACGAGTTCATGGTTGTGATCCCCAGGTCCCACAACCCAATGGGCCTGCAAACCAATTAAGCATTGACACTGGTTTACGTACACTAGTATTTAGATCCTCACCAATCCCACCGGATATCATCGCACAACTTTTTGTGTTGAACATAGAAACCAAATGAGCCAATATTTTCTGGGTCAGACTAGAAAACCATCCATAGTTCCTGTAAATCCACTACACTTCTCACTATCACTTTCATGACCCTGTTTGGAAATATATACGAAGCACCTACAAGTCACTTTCCACGAGTCCAACAACCAACAGATAGGATCTCGATAGAATTTGACATTGATTGGAGCCTCCGAACAATTATAGTGTTAAACCAATCCATAACACCAGTTCATGTTAGAAGATCCTTCCTTGCTTTAGATTAGTAGATCTCGTTATTACGTATCGAGGATATAGGATTACCCAACTAATCTGCCCATATCTTCATATATTTCATTTCACCAGCTGTCTCGACAGGACCTCGGGAGGTTGAGTACAGAGAAAGGTTACTTGATGATTCTCATGCTCACCTATCACTTTTCTATCGTACAGTATTCATCTTGGATAGTTTCTTGGGAATAGACACATGTAGGAATGAAAGAAGAAGAATTAGCCATAACCTTATAAGAGGAAGAAGAGAGAGAAGGGATCGATGCATTGTCAAGTTTCAAGTTCACCAGATAATTTAACAAATATTAAATCTTAATCATTGGACCGGGATGAAACAAATATGGAAATAACATGAAATATCTATTATGTAAGAAACAAACAAGTCTAAGCAATATTGAGATAAGAGTGATTTAGCTTATATTCAAATATATGGACTGATTATGGGCTGGAAACTAGGTATAATAGAATATATCTAGATTGCGTAGGCTTCTTCTAGAAAACTAGAATGTGAATTTCCTTCAAACAGAACCACATAGACAAGAAAAAGACTGTTTGGGTACTAGTAGCTTAATTGGGTGACAGTGTCCTAGTAACAACTCTAGATATAATCTTCTTAGAGTTTGCAATTTCCTTCTTCCTTTCACTCTTTGTCACATCCACATTACTATAAGGTTGGTGTTTCACACATGAACCTAGAAAATAAACCCTAGATACCTACACAAGGCTCAAACAAACATTAGATGAAACAAATAATGCATATGATTGAGGAAGAATGACCTCATTGGTCACCCCATTATGATTTTCATCAAGTGTTGGACTAAATTTAAGATTCTATGTAGTTTGTGTGTGTGTGTGTGTGATTAAATCATGTACCATGAAGCTAGATTTCCCTTGTTCTAGTCATACCAAGATAGTAAGAAACAACTATTTCCCCCTAAGATGAATACATGTGAGATGGAATTTAGAAATAACCCTCTTATAAAGTGAATATGTAGTGCCCACATTTTTATAGCCTTAGTTATATGTTGACTTCTTTATTCATAGACATGATTTGACAGGGATTTGATATATTTTGGACATTATGTTATGATATTTGACCTTCTTGGACATGTATGGTGATTTTGCACGTAGCACCAATGTGACTTGATTAGTATGTTGACACCTTTTCATTTGATGTTGTAGATAATAACTTATTGTGATGTTGTTTAGACCTAATTAATGTATGTTGGATACTTAGTTTAGTCACATGTCTTGATTATATGGATGTATGTCATTTATATTTATCTCTATGGCTAACTCATGGTAAATTGTGTGTAATGGTGCATGTTTCCACATTTACGATTCCATGATGATGTTATGATATCATATATTTCATTGATTTCTTATTGAGTAGTTGATTTACATTGTATCAGACATGTGCATTTAATGTGTGCAATGAGTGTGCAGGTGACAGTCACAGGAGAACATGGGTTTTAGGGCGGCTACTCAAATTATGCACAAGCATCCCATGGGGCTAAGTCCTAACGATGTTAAATGTTTGAGGTCTTTTTGTATGTTGTATTATTTGGGCATCATGAGTGACCCTCATTTGTAATGTAGTATGTCATATAAAATTAATTTGTGTTTAGGTTGTGCTTTTTCGTTAAGTAAACTTGGTTGGGGGCTAAATGGTCCCCACTTGCATTAAGTTTGGTATTTAGGTAATTGTGTATTAATTAGAGAGTATTATGGTCACATGTGAACCCTTGGGTGGGCCCCACATCCTCTACACTTGTGCCCAAATGTGCCAAACCCGAAATTGGGTTATTTATGGCATTTTAAGTGACCCCTTTTAATGTCGGGAGTTCACTTAGCATGAAAATAAGCCCTTGGACCCTACCTAATAGGTAGGGGGCTTAATTTCAAGGCATAAAGGAGTTTCCCTCCCATTTTGCCTCTCTTTTTCACCATCCATGTAAGATGGATTGGTATGTGTGTTTGTAGAAAGTTGCACAATCTTGTTTTATTTTCATTTTGGGCATTTTGGGAAGGGAGTGTTAAAAGTGAATTTATCTTTTCTTCTTTTTATTTTGGAATCTTTGACTTGGAGGGAAGAGAGGGGTGACACATGTCACCCCCTTCATTGGTGAGGAAATTTATTGGCTTTCTCTTCAAATTCTCCCTCACGGGGAGAAAGAGGACTTTTTTGGAGCTTTTGTTTGGTGCTTGGAGACTTTTGGAGCTAGAGCTTGCTTGGATAAGGAAGTGGAAAATCTTAGAGTGTTGAGAGAGTTTTGGAGGTAGGCTCTTTGAGCTCATTTTATGTTTTATGTTATGCTAGATCTTAGCCTTTCTTATGTTTGAAATGTGTGTTTTGTTTCATGTGTGTTTGTTGCTTGAGTATGTTTTTATGTCTTATTTTTTCCATCCATCATATGGTCTTGATGGATTTTGGAGTTTATGGGGGAAGAGAGAGGGATTTTCCCTCTCAAACCTCATGGCTTGATGGGCAAGCCATGTAGTTTTTTTTACTCCCCTCATATGGTTTGAGGTGGGGAAGGTGGTTCATATGGTTTGAACCCCCTTCCCCATTCTTGGAGAGGAAACCCAATGGGTTTGAAAATCCTCCCAAGAAGGATTTTGGTGAATGGGTGGAGCAATAAGGAGGGTTTTTTTATTTAGAGGAATAAGGAGGTTGTGAAGATTCTTGTTGTGTGCATCCTATGGTTGGACCACACTTTTGGCTCCTTTGGATATCTCATTTTCTCTTCCCCATTTTGGAGGATGAATATGGTTTTCTCCTCCTTTCCTTGTTTGCAAAATTTGGTGTTTTTCTTAGTGTTTGACTTGTCTTGTAAGTGAAAATAATGTTGTTATGTCTCCCTAAATCTTGTGCAAAATTTGTGGAAGCTAGCTCTCTCTCCTATGGGCTTGGGAGAGAATTGTGTGTGTGTGTGTGTGTGTGTGTGTGTGTGTGTGTGTGTGTGTGTGTGTGAGAGAGAGAGAGAGAGAGAGAGAGTTCTCAGGTAGTTTTTCCTCCATCAATAAAATAAAATTCATGGGTATTTTACATACTCAATAACCCGAGATTTTGGGTAAGGAAATTTACAAAAAAAAAATTATATACATGATTTAATAATGAGATTCTTCATCAAAATCTCCATGAACCCAAAAATCCATAGCTCCTCAACCTACACCTACAAATAACAAAACAAAACAAAAAGAGAAGAGGAAATAGAAAAGAAAAGAACATAAAGATGTTTAGGGAAACTTTAGGGCATGAGTCAAATCTAGGGTCAAGATTAGATCCATCCTAGGGCTCACATTAAATCCTACACCCTCTTAAGTCATGGAAATTTAATGGGAATGTGAAATAAAATAAAAGGAGGGTAAGTGGGGACTAATTAATATGAAAGGGGGTGTAAACTTCCCAAGTGGCCCTAGTATTGTTTAGTAGGGTAAATCAAGATAGTGGAACTAAATAAATAATCATATCGGGAATTAGGCAAGTAGTTAAATAAATTGGGTAAGGCAAATTATTATAAAATAAATAATTATTACAAGAAAGTTAAGAAAGGATTGGTATTAATGGTTAACTTTAAAAAAACAATTACCCGAATTTTTAGTAATTTTTGGTGTGTTTTCTGGTGTCCCTAGGTGGTGCATTACATTTGGTATCAGAGTGATGGTTCACACACGCGGAAAGTCTAGGTAAATAATTAAATAGTTAATTAATACTTTAATAACATTAAAACAAAAATAATTAAAATATTTCCGCAATCTTTATAACGTAATAATCCTTTTTCTTACTTCATTCATAGATGACACCTGTGAGATGACGATCGGTTAGGGATTTGGGATGTAGTTCGCCTACGCCTGATTCGCAGGAACCCTAGTTTGGACCTTAGATCTTAGAGGCGTTGCAACAATTGATAGGTGTTTTACAAAATGCCTTCCACCACCGCAGGAGGCGAGAGAGGAGGATATCCAGTCAGGAGATGAGGAGCCGATAGGTGAGGATGCACACTCGGAGCCACCAGAGCACGATACCCCTAGGTAGGAGAGGTCACATAACCCTTCCATTCACCATGAGAGGGTGGCCTTGTATCGTCGTAGCCATTCACATAGCTTCGAGGGACCATTTGGAGATAGACGACCCCATTCACCTGTTGGACTGCAGCACTAGGATCGTGACACGGGCAGTGTGATTAGGGATCTTCTTTACTTAGACCACCTATGTACAACGGATCTATAGATGGCTTGGGGGCCGAGTCGTGGCTCTTTAGTCTAGATAGCTGCTTTAGCTTGCACTCTTATGAGAGCAATGTCAAAGCCAAGTTCACCATACACCTCCTCCGAGATGTAGTAGATGTTTGGTGGAGGAATGAGGAGTAGAAGCTCCATTTGACTCGAGATATAGTGACCTAGGAGTTTTTCAAGGAATGTTTCAGGGATTGTTATATGTCAGAGCATTTCATTTAAAAGAGGATTGATGAGTTTCATGACTTATGATAGGGCTTTGGCATAGTGGCACAGTATGAGATAAGGTTCCTGGATCTTTTGTAGTATGTGGACTACTTGTAAGATGAAAAATTACAGGTAAACAAGTTTATTCGGGACCTGAATGCTGATATAGCAGGAGTAGTTAGGATGTTATCTCCTACCACACTTGAGAAGGCCTACTTAGCTGAGGAGAAAAGTACCAGGGCACATGAGCACTGAGATAGGAACAAGAGAAGTTTTTAGGATATGATACAAGCCTTTAGAGTCAGAGGTCACGGGGTACAACATCACCCCCTAGAGGAGGATTTTGGCCTCCACCAGCAGTATCGAGGAGTGCACCACATCCCCAACAACAGACACAAGCATTAGGGCCACCAGCAGCAAAGGGATAGACAGACCCAGAGCTTACTAGAGAGGTGGTGCTAGAGGAGGTTTTGGTGGAGCCAGGGATAGGAGATAGGGTAATCAATAGGTATAGCTAGCCCATATGTAGCAGTCTGCTAGGGTTGGGTTAGTAGGATCAGTTCACTAGAGTACCAGAGGGACCCCATCTCAGAGGGGTACATAAGGATGTTTTATTTATGGGTCTTTTGATCATTATGTGCGTATGTTTCCGCACAAACCTACTACCATGGATGTGTAAAGAACTCCTAGATTCAAGTAGATAGTGGGCGATGTAGGACGTGCCCATCGTGTATATGTAGTGGTTGACAACCACCAGGCTGAGCATCAGGCCACAGTCATTGACATGACAGTACTATCAAGGGTATTTTTGTCTCAGTACTTTTTGATTCAGGTGCTTCAAATTCTTTTATATCTCCTTTGTAGTGGACCAATTTGGGCTAGTGGTGGCTAGGTAGCCAGATAGTTGGTAGGTTGAGTTGGCCTCTGGGACCAAACTCATCATGGACTCGTATGTGGAGAGTTGTGTACTTGATTTAGGAGTCTTCTCCACTACACTTGACCTCCGAGTTATTCATCTAGGATCCTATCAGGTAGTTTTGGGTATGGATTTTCTCGAGGCTCATCGGACCAAGGTAGATTATAGGAATAAGGTCATTAAGTGTCGTGATGATCTTGGGAGTGCATTTGTGATTTCAGGGATGCAGAGGGCCATCTCCTTACGCATGATCTTGGCTAAGCAACTCAAGAGGAACATGTGTAAGGGTTGTTAGTTATTTGATATCACCATCAGTGACTGATCAGAGATCACTCCAAATTATTCACCCTTAGATGATCATACAGTTTTGAGGGAGTATGCAGATGTGTTTCCAGGTGAGCTTCTAGGGTTACCACCCCGTAGAGAGGTGGATTTCACCATTGATTTAGTGTCAAAATATGCACCATTTTCTAGGGCACCTTATCGGATGATGACTCTAGAGAGGTTCATGAGCTCAAGATATAGTTAGAGGAGTTGTTGGAGAAGGGTCTCATTCACCCTAGTGTATCTCCTTGGGGAGCGCCAGTCATATTTGTGAAGAAGGATGGTTCTCTTAGACTTTGTGTAGACTTCAGACACCTCAACAAAGTCATAATAAAGAACCATTATCCACTCCCTATGATTGATGACTTGTTAGATCATATGCGGGGAGCGAGAGTGTTCTCAAAAATCGACCTCAAGTCAGGTTATCATCAATTGTGTATATCAAATGTAGACATTCATAAGATAGGTTTCCACACACATTATGGGCATTATGAGTTCATCGTTGTCCCATTTAGTTTGACCAATGTCTTCATGAGCCTCATGAATAGAGTATTGAGGACCTTTCTAGATCACTTTGTCTTAGTGTTCCTAGATGATATATTGATCTATTCTCGTTCGAGAAGGAACACGAGGAGCATTTGAGATAGGTACTACAGGTTTTGAGAGAGAAGAAGTTGTTTGGGAACTTAGAAAAATGTAGCTTCTTTCAGATAGAGATTTAATACTTGGGTCACATCTTATCAGGAGAGGGTATCTCAGTAGATACCTCTAAGATACAAGCTATTATGGATTGGCCAAGCACCCACATCAGTCACTAAGGTGAGGAGTTTTATGGGTTTAGCAGTTTATTACCACAGGTTTGTACAGGACTTTTCCAAGATTTCTTACTCTATTATTTCCCTTCAGAGAAAAGGGAAGAAGTTTTGATTGGTCAAAGAAGTGTGAGAAGGCCTTCCAGTTACTTAAGGAAATATTGACCACGACACCCATATTAGCAATTCCGGACCCAACAGAGGATTTTGTTGTATGTATTGATGCATCACTAGAGGGTTTGGGAGTAATTCTTATGCAGTAGCATCGGGTTATTACCTTTGAGTCACGTAAGCTCAAATATTATGAGCTTAACTACCCTACTCATGACTTAGAGCTTATAGTAGTTGTTCATGCTCTTGTGCGTTGGCATCATTTCCTTTTAGGTAGACCTTTCACTTTGAGGACAGATCACCGTAGCTTGCAAAGCATATCTTCTCACAGCCAAACCTCAATGCTCGTCAATAGCGTTGGATGGATTTCCTATGTGATTACGACATAGAGGTGCAGTATATCAAAGGAAAGGAAAATGTCATTGCAAATGCACTTAGTAGGTAATGACACATGTGCTTATATCTTTGACACTGTAGTCAGACTTGAGAGGTAGGATTCTTCAGCATCTTCTAGAGGAAAAGTTTTATGAGGGTGCTAGACAGATGCTTGAGTCACAGGGTTCATTAGTGGGTAGATATTTGGGGTGAATTTTCAGATGGGTTACTTCGGTTCCATAGGTGCATCTATTGCCTAAGTGATCTACATAGCTTCATCGAGGCTCATCAGCTCCATGCACATTCAGGAGTAAAGAAAATGCACACCGATCTTAGAGAGTTATATTATTGGCATGGTCATCGATGGGACATAGTAGATTTTGTTGTGCATTTCCTTGAGTGCCAGAGGGTCAAGGCAGAGCATTCCCATCCCACAAGACTCTTACATCCTCATGATATTCCCAAGTGGAAATGGGATTTGATCTCTATGTATTTCATTGTTGGACTCCCTATGTCTTCTTATCATCATGATGTCAATATGGTCATTGTGGATAAGTTGACTAAGGTTGCAAACTTCTCGCCAACAAAGGTCACCTATAATGCATAGGAAATCACCAAATTATTTATGGAGGACATTGTTATATTGCACGGGATTTTGAAGACCATCATTAATTATAGGGATACCATTTACACATCTATTTTTAGAATTCCTTTCAAACCGCTCTAGTTACTCAGATTAATTTCAGCTCAACATATCATCCAGAGACAGATGGACAGATAGAGAGGGTTAATCAGGTACTGGAGGATGTGTTGAGGATGTATGTGATGGACCAACAGAAGAAGTGGGAATATTATCTTCATTTGGTTGAGTTTTCCTACAACAACAACTATCACAGTTCTATTTGTATGGCTCCCTACCAGGCTTTATATGGTCGACCTTGCAAGACACCCCTGATTTGGGACAGGCTAGATGACAAGATCATTCTTGGACCAGCTTACTTATAGGACTTAGAGCAACATGTTGTTCTAATTATACATCATCTTGAGTAGGCTAGAGCACGCCATGAGGCGTATGCAAACACCAAGAGGACTGATCGTCACTTTTCAGTAGGTGACAAAGTCTTCTTGAGATTTTGTCCACATAAGAGCCCAATCTGCTATAAAAATGGTTCTAATATATCACCTCATTTTGTGGGGCCTTTTCATATTTTAGAGGTCATCGGTCCAGTTGCCTATCACCTAGCTTTTCCACCATGCCCTGCACGGGTTCACGATGTTTTTCATGTTTCTGTACTATGTAGATATGTACCTGATGTCTCTCATGTTTTGGATTGGTCGGCATTGCAGGTAGAGGACAGAGGAAAGTGGAGGCTAAAGCCCGTACGTATACTGGAGCACTGGAGGTTGGCCCTTCAAGGTCGAGACTTGGACCAGTTAGAGTGCAGTGGGACAGATATGATGAGACATCAGCTACTTGAGAGGATGCTACACCATTGAGGGCAAGATATCCCTATCTCTTTCAGTGACTTTCAAGAGGAAGTCTAATTTTAGGAGAGGGGGATGTAGTGCCCACATTTTTATATCCTCAGTTATCTATTGACTTCTTTATTCATAGACATTATTTGATAGGGATTTGATATATTTTGGATAGTATGTTATGATATTTGACCTTCTTGGACATATATGGTGATTTGGGCGCATAGCGCCAATGTGACCTGATTAGTATGTTGACACCTTTTCATTTGATGTTGTGGATACTAACTTATTGCGATATTTTTGGACCTAATTGATGTATGTTGGATACTTAGTTTAGTCGCATGTCTTGATTATATGGATGTATTTCATTTATATTTATCTTTATGGCTAACTCATGGTAAATTGTGTGTAATGGTGCATGTTTTCGTATTTACGATTCCATGATGATGTTATGATATCATATATTTCATTGATTGCTTATTGAGTATTTGATTTACATTATATCAGACATGTTGTGTTTAATGTGTGCAATGAGTGTGTAGGTTATAGGTCACAAGAGAATATGGGTTTCAGGGCGGCTACGCAAATTATATAAAAGTGGCCCATGGGTCTAAGTCATAACCATGTTAATTGTTTGAGGCCTTTGTGTATGTTTTATTATTTGGGCACCATGAGTGACCCTCATTTGTAATTGAGTATGTCAAGTAAAATTAATTTGTGTTTAGGTTGTGCTTTTTCGTTAAGTAAACTTGGTTTGGGGGCTTAATGGTCCCCACTTGTATTAAGTTTGGTATTTGGGTAATTGTGTATTAATTAGAGAGTATTAGGGTCACATGTCAACCCTTGGGTGGGCCCCACATCCTCTACACTCGTGCCCAATGTGCCAAACCCGAAATTGGGTTATTTATGGCATTTTAAGTGACCCCTTTTAATTTTGGGAGTTCACTTAGCATGAAAATAAGCCCTTGGACCCTACCTAATAGGTAGGGGGCTTAATTTCAAGGCATAAAGGGAGTTTCCCTCCCATTTTGCCTCTCTTTTTCACCATCCATGTAAGATGGATTGGTATGTGTGTTTTGTAGAAAGTTGCACAATCTTGTTTTATTTTCATTTTGAGCATTTTGGGAAGGGAGTGTTAAAAGTGAATTTATATTTTCTTCTTTTTATTTTGGAATCTTTGACTTGGAGGGAAGAGAGGGGTGACACATGTCACCCCCTCATTTGTGAGGAAATTTATTGGCTTCTCTTCAAATTCTCCCTCATGGGGAGAAAGAGGACCTTTTTTTGGAGCTTTTGCTTGGTGCTTGGAGACTTTTGGAGCTAGAGCTTGCTTGGATAAGGAAGTGGAAAATCTTAGAGTGTTGGAGAGATTTTGGAGGTAGGATTTTTGAGCTCATTTTATTTTTTATTTTATGCTATATCTTAGCCTTTCTTGTGTTTGAAATGTGTGTTTTGTTTCATGTGTGTTTGTTGCTTGAGTATTTTTTTATGTCTTATTTTTCTCCATCCATCATATGGTATTGATGGATTTTGGAGTTTATGGGGGAAGAGAGAGGGATTTTCCCTCTCAAATCTCATGGCTTGATGGGCAAGCCATGTAGGTTTTTTTTACTCCCCTCATATGGTTTGAGGTGGGGAAGGTGGTTCATATGGTTTGAACCCCTTCCCCATTCTTGGAGAGGAAACCCAATGGGTTTGAAAATCCTCCCAAGAAGGATTTTGGTGAATGGGTGGAGAAATAAGGAGGGTTTTTTTATTTAGAAGAATAAGGAGGTTGTGAAGATTCTTGTTGTGTGCATCCTATGGTTGGACCACACTTTTGGATCCTTTGGATATCTCATTTTCTCTTCCCCATTTTGGAGGATGAATATGGCTTTCCTCTCCTTTCCTTGTTTGCAAAATTTGGTGTTTTTATTAGTGTTTGACTTGTTTGTATGTGAAACTAATGTTGTTATGTCTCCCTAAATCTTGTGCAAAATTTGTGGAAGCTAGCTCTCTCTCCCATGGGCTTGGGGGAGGCTAGCATGTCTTCCAACCTTGGAAAGGCATGTAATGATGCCTAAAGGTTGGGTGGTAAAACAAGTTTTTTTCTCCTTGTGTTGGTTCTTTGAAGGACACTCAAAGTTGGATCTCAAGTTGGAAGTTGGTTGGAGTTCTTGATATCTTTGTTTCTCTTTTTGTCTCCAAATCGTGTGAACATCACTCTCATTGTAACTTTATGGATATGGTTATGTGGTAGATTTCTTGTCTTGTAAAATCCTCATTTTGTATTCGTTATTACTTGTAAACTTGAGTCACATTTTCTTGTGCAATCTTCCTTCAATCTTGCAAGAAGCTTGTAATGTGGGTTCTTGAGTAGTTATGTATTTTTGAAATATTGCATATGTGAGCTTAAGCTCCTAAATGAAATCTTGTAATAGAATATTCCTTTAATATGAAATTTTTGTAACTCCATTTTGAAAGGAAAGTTTTTTTATTGGGGAAAAAAAAAAAAAAAAATATTGTGATGTTACTAGCATTAAAAGAAAATGTGATTTCTTCCTTGTTGGAATCTCCCTCTTGTAGAAATCTACAATATTTATTTAGTTATTACATTTGAAGGAAAGTTAGTATTACATGGAACTTGAGGTTTTATTTTAAATGGTTATATTATCATTCTTATAATAGATCTTTTCTTGCAAATTTTGGTAGTGTTATACAATGAAATGAAATCAGTTTTTATTTTATTTTCTTTCCCGTGTGAAACTAAATAAATGATTGTATTAGGAAGTCAAATTTGAATATGTATTCTTCTTGCTAGTATTTAGACATATCCCAAGCCTCTCTTCTTAGTTGAAAAATATTGTTTCATTCCCTTTTATTACATGAATAAGTAAATCATTTTAATCTAAATTTATTCAAAAATATATATATTAAGTTTGTCACTTCACATAGGTAACAAACTATAATCTAGTATTCACATCTTGAGGTAATTTTGAACATTTTATATAGTACAAATATGTTAAAAATAAAACTAATATAGTCATATTATATAATATAACTATGTTGCCTTTCTCACAAAACTATATATTAATTTATAAATATTAATTTATAAATTAATATAGATATAATTTATTGTCATATATTGATATATATTATAATACATATTTTATTTATATATATATATATAATATATATATATATATATATATTATATATATTAATAGATTGTAAATAAACCAAATCAAAACTATATATAAAAAAGAATCAATAATCAAAGGTTTCGGTGGAAGAGCCTTATGGTTTTAAACCAAACAAAAGTAATATGGGGAGGGTTGAACTCCTCCCCAAGAGTGTGCACCCCTTTCTCCACCGCCCACCACTTCCCAACCGCATCCACCTCCTTCCCACCGTTCCTCTTCCCACAGCCCCCTCCCCATCTCCACGCAGCCTCGCTCCTCCACACGGACCACCTCCACACCCCTCTACCATGGATTTCATGCACCAATCCATTACCTTTCCCTAATTTCAAACCTGCAACCTTTATTTTTTTCTTTCGGGTTTTCAAATAAAATGTTGTTTAATTAATACTCCCTAAAATGTGTGTGTGTGTGTGTGTGTGTGAGAGAGAGAGAGAGAGAGAGAGAGAGTTCTCAGGTAGTTTTTCCTCCATCAACAAAAGAAAATTCATGGGTATTTTACATTCTCAATAACCCGAGATTTCGGGTAAGGAAATTTACAAAAAAAAATTATATACATGATTGAATAATGAGATTCTTCATCAAAATCTCCATGAACCCAAAACTCCATAGCTCCTCAACTTGCACCTGCACCCTCTAGGGCATGAGTCAAATCTAGGGTCAAGATTAGATCTATCCTAGGTCTCACATAAAATCCTACACCCTCTTAATTCATGGTAATTAAATGGGAATGTGAAATAAAATAAAATGAGGGTAAGTGGGGACTAATTAATATGAAAGGACATGTAAACTTCCCAAGTGACCCTAGTATTGCTTACTAGGGTAAATCAAGATAGTGGAATTAAATAAATAATCATATCGGGAATTAGGTAAGTAGTTAAATAAATTGGGTAAGGAAAATTATTACAAAATAAATAATTATTACGAGAAACGGTTAAGGATTGGTATCAATGGTTCACTTTTTAAAAAAATTACCCAAATTTTTAGTGACTTTTGGTGTGTTTTATGATGTTCCGAGGCGGGGCATTACAAAATAATGAAACCCAAATGCAGTCCTTGAATGTTGCTCTTTTCCCAATAAGTAAATAGTAATAAATATAATAATTTGTTCGTCCCTCAATAATAGTGAGTAAGTCATGTATTTATATGATTTCCTTGTTTAAAATTTGTTATTAAACACCAAAAAGGCCGACCAAAAGTGGTGGGTAGTAATTTAGAAAAGATAATAAATATTGTGGCATTTTGAAATTTGAGGAATGAAGGTTAAAGGACATAAGCACCCAAAGGGGAGAGTAGCGCATGTGTGCTCTTGTCCCTAATGGGTGGTACTATCTAGGATGCTCGAAAGATATAATGGAAAAGATAGAGTTAAGTTACATGTTGTCCAATGCCTAAAATTGAAGTGGTCCTTCGAAAAAAGTAAATAATAGAAGTATGAAAAGGATAAAGAAATGTTAAAGTGAAACAATTGTTGTTAATGCCTAGTTGTTTTACTTAGGAATCATGCATATAATGACACACTTAGAGGCGTGATGTAAATACTAAGTGCATGATTTCATGTTTACACCTACACACGTGTGTGCGTGTGATCACCTTTACATGCATATATACAAGTTTACTAATAGCATATATCATCTAGTTACCACATATGTAATATCTAAAAATGATTAATGAACTATCATAACACATATAATGGGATAAATTAATTATTTTCAAGTATTCCACATCTTCATAAAAGGGTTCAATTAGGATATAATTATTCCTCTATCAATGTGAGGGAACAAGGGAATTTTTTTGAAACGGGATCTAGTTTGCATACACATACACCGCACACTAGGATAACTACTTGTATTTTGAAGTGTAGTGTAATGTTTGGTCATCTTGTAGGGTTTAGCAGCCAACATTAGTCAAAATCAATCCCATAACCTTTATTTTTTATATAATATTTACTTGAGCATGGTTGTAGGAAGATAGAATTTCATAAATACAGGAGACGATGCAAGTGACACAAAACACCTAAACATACCAACATATTGTGTGGATGTATATGAAGCAACCCAAGCAAACACTAGAGGCACACCAATAGTTTGTACAAAACTGCCAACTATGTAGAGAAATTTTAGACCACTTAGTCTTTGTTTGACAATTCAGTCTCAATAAACACATAGCTAAAATGACATTTGTGCACATTCTTGGACCTGCATACATCCTACATCATCTTACAAAACTTCTATATTTATTTCAGAATAAGATAAATAATATCTCCAACCCTAATTGCACCTATACTTAATAGTTGGATGTTTATGTTTGCAAATCCTAGTTTTGAATTATGTAAATTAACGTTTATGATATGATTATTCATTTATTCTTGTAACCGTATAATCCTAAATAATAAATATCCCACATTATTAATTTAATGGTGTAATCAAGTGTGTAACTCTTCTCTTTCAATAATTATTGTACCTTGAATAATTACTTTAGTGAATTCTTGATCTTCTCTATCATTCTTATAGTTGTTCAATATAATCATTGGAATAAGGAATCCTATAAATTTTCTCTTACAAATACAATACAATACAATACTTTTATATTTATAGATAATGAAAATATGAATTTATATATTTCTTAGTGTGTAAAATGACAATGTTATAATGACTAGAAGTAAAAATGATAGGTGCAACATGACCCAAATGGTCTAAAAAGACCCCAGAAGCATAAAGATGCTCCAAAAAATGACAAAAAGAATTGAAATATTTCAAAAAAGTGGTAATGAATGTTGATATGCTCCATAAAAGCTTTCTCGGACTCTTAAAAATATAGAAGGAAAAAAATTATAGATAAAGAAAGAAAGATGATAAAAAACCACAAAACAATCCAATAATATTTAATTTAGACAAATACACAAACATTCTTCCACTATACAATTTATTAATTAATATATGCCTAATAGCATTCTCAAATGTTTATAGTATAAAACCATAACCACTCCACTTGGTAGAAACATTAACAAACCAAATTGAAGAGTTACATTATGAGGTATTGATGTCATTCATGAGATATGGACAGCTAAAACTTCACTACAATATTGACCTTTACCAATTGAAAAGCTTTGCAAACAGAAATGCTATAACACGGTCCATCAGTCGAAAGCATTCATTCTTCCACCTCACATGTAAAGTAAGCACCATGACCACTGTAGAAAATCCCATTCCAACTGCCAATCCAAAACACATCCAAAACCATGGAAACCCTTCATCTCTCTCTTCCTCATCATCCATTGTGGGTACTGGTGGAGGAGACTGTTGTAAATGACGTAGAGAACAATTTCTCTCAAGAGGGCATCCCCACAGATGTGGATTTCCTAAATATGATGATGAATTATCAAATGTTAACATATGACCATCCCTTGGTATCCTGCCTGACAGATTGTTGTAAGACAGATTTAGATATCCCAGAGAATCGAGAAGACCAAGCTGTGATGGAATCTGTCCTGAAAAAATGTTGAGAGAGAGATCCAACGATTCCAACTGCTCTAAATCTCCCAATCTATCAGGAATTGGCCCACTCAGAGTGTTCATGGAGAGGTTGAGAATAATCAGTCCTTTTAGATTTCCAACTCCAGGAAAAAGATGACCACTCAATCTGTTATTTGACAAAACAATGCATGTGAGGCTGTAAACTACGTATTCGTAAACCAAGTTTGATCCTTTGATATTTAGATGTAAACCATCCACATAGCTGTCTCCATCCTTTTCGCTCTCACCAATCGTCCAGCTCTCTCCATCCAGTTCGCTGTCTCCCATGGCTCTGAAATTGAGATATGTATCCGGGATCTCACCAAACAAAAGATTTGAAGAAATGTCTAGAATTTGAAGCTCTTCCAATTGGCCGATCTGCGGAGGCAGTTTACCTTCGAAATTGTTGGATCTCATTACAAGAACTCGCAGACTGGAACAATTTGCAATCCAATCAGGGATGTTCCCTGTCAAATTGTTTTCCCCCACGTCGAGCACCTCTAAGTATGATAAATTTCTTAGAGTAGAAGGAAGAAGTCCCTGCAGGTTGTTCTTTCCCATGCGCAATGACCTGAGCTTTGTCAACATGCCAAGCTCCTCAGGAATCTCACCCTTGAACCGATTATCTGCAATATTAAGGATCAATATCTCTGATAAGCTGGCTAGATTTGAAGGAATCTCTCCTTGCAAACTGTTATTTTGCAGACGCAGAATCTGAAGATTTGGCAGAGCATCCAGACTAGCTGGAAGAAGACCTTCCAAGTTATTGTCAGAAATGTCTAGACTTCTCAACTGTGATGAAAATTTCCACAGCCAAGAAGGAAGACTTCCGACAATTTTGGTGGCTGATAAGTCCAATTCCCCGAGAAAAAATTGAGTTGAAATCCAACCCGGGATTGGACCTCCAATTTTACATCCTTTCAAATGTAACACCTCCAGTTGGAATGGTGGAATCCACGTTGAGCTAATATTCAGAGTCAATCCATTGCCAGACAAAGACAGTTCTTCCAACTTGAAAGCATTTTGAAAGAGAACTTGGTCGGAAACTGTACCAACCATAGTGTTGTTTGAGAGATCTAGCCAACGAAGAGAAGAGGGTAGACTAAGCAGGGGGGAATACTTTCATTCAACTGGTTAGCACTAACATCACAACCAGTGAGAGCAGAGAGTTCAGCAAATGATAGGGGAAGACTTCCACTCAGTTCATTATGACCTAAATATAAGTCGGTAAGAGCAGAGAGATTTCCTATCGAGATAGGTAATGATCCTGAAATCTCATTATCACTCAAGTCAAGAAAAACAAGGGAGGAAAGATTCGTCAAAGAAACTGGGAAGGTTGATCCTGAAAGATTACAACTAGACAGACTCAGATGTTTCAGGCGCGAGAGACTACCAATTATACTGCTCCAACTCATATCACTGAATAGTATATTGTCCAATATAAGATATTGTAGCGATGACATGCCAGACATCCACTCTAAGCTAGGACTTCTCAAGTTAAAAAAATCTTCCTTCACTTTCGTCTTCCGTATCAGACGGCTCAAACAGATTTAAATAACGCAAGGAAGACAACTTTCCAAGTTGGGGTGGAATTACTCCGTGAAATCTGGATCCAGCTGTACTTAGATATGTCAAGTTTGTTAAAGAACCCAAATCTGCTGGCAAAATCCCCGTAAAATAATTACCACTCAGATCCAAATACTTGAGATGGCTCAGTCGAAACAAAGATGAATCAATATTGCGATGATTTACACTGGAAAGCCCCAAATCACTCAGATCTAGCTTAGTTACATGGCCCCCAGATTCTATTTTATCACAGCCGACACCACTCCATACACAGCAGTCCTCCCACGAGTTCAGCAGATTATCCCAACCGTCAATCAAGCTGGCCTTGAAGGTCAAAAGTGCTCTCAATTCCTCGGGAGGGCATCCTTGAACACGTACCAACATCATAGAAATGAAAGCGGAGTATATGAGGAAAAATGTGATAATAAACAAGGCACGAGGGTGAGCCATTATCACGCTAGCACTGGCATTCATTGCTTTGTTTTGGGATCTCTTTTGCTCAATTCTAAACTCAATCTATTTCCTTTATAATGTTCTTATTTCTCACTTGTCACCGTGTGAACGAGGAGCAAGAGAAAAATGAGTGTACTCGAGAAAAGTCGTTCCGTTAATTGTGGACCAGTGGACTGAAAAAAGGTTGGACTTAATCTTTGAGAATATGTTGAGATTAATCTTCCTACGGTCTGTAAGACTGGTCGATGGATTTCTCAATCGATTGGAAAAAAATATACTCTTGTCAAACATCACACCTTTTCTTTACAAAAATTGAATTAATCTTCCTACGGTCTGTAAGACTGGTAATCATTGTCTCCATGGATTTTCAATCCGTTGGAAAAACTTTGACTTTGTCAAAATCACACCTTTTCTTTACGTGACAGTTAAGGTGGTCTTTCATAACATGCTTACAATCCGCACCCCAAAACAATAAAAAATCCGTTTTTTAATCAAAACATGGTAATAATTGTATTGGAGGGTTTCTAAAAAGTTGTATGTGCTTAAACCTTTACCAATATAGTTATATATTTTTAGGAATATCTTGTTTCGTTTACCTGATGTTTGGCATGTAGACCTTTTATTTGAACAGTAAGATAGTAAACTTTAAAAATCTCTCTCCGAGGCCTCTCACCCATTCTACCATACCTTCCTCTATATATCTCCTTCTAAGTGGAAAGGAAAAGGTCACAAATAGAAAAGTTGAGTTTAAAATTGTGCATATTGTGGGATCATGTGGCTTAATCGATTTGCCATATTAGTATTAATTTGATTTAATTTATGTAATAGATGCAGCTTCCATTATTATGGGACAAAGTTTATGCTCATTTGAAATCACAATATATGTTAACCTTTTGTCAATTTGTAAAAATTAATGGAAAACAAAACAAATGGTACACGTCGGTAATCTAACTCGAAATATCGTATAAATTACATAATATGTGGTATTTGATATATGCTACTGAGAGTATAACTTAAGTTGTTTTAGATTATGAAGAAATGTGTAGTTTGGTGACGGCTATTCTCTCGATAGAATGAGATGTCTAATATGCATGTCTTCATGAAAAACATGCATGCCCATGCATGGGTGGGTCCCTCAACGAGGTGTCACATCATAGGAGGTTTACTTTTAATATATGAGTTTGACAATGCATAGTTGAATGTATCTGACCGCGGCTTGGTTGGTAAGACAGTACCTTGGCAAATAAGAGGCCATAGGGTCAAATCCTAGATTTGAAGCTACTAAATAAGTGTTTTTCAACCCAAAAAAAAATCCAAAAACATAAGTATAAAGGCACACAACACGTATGCATGTGATGGGTGCATGTCATTTTTATGGGCATAGGTGCATTCTATAGGGAGAATAGCCTTCTCCTTCTAATTTTAGCTAATACTTGTGTTGGTACAAAATGGATATTATGAGTTTGATTGTGCAGGTTGACTATGGCACCAGGACTATAGGTCAATCGTGTATCCAAGTAAATATTAACTATTATCTTCATATAGTCTAATTTATTTTTAAATGTGTTTAGGGTATTAAAATTAATTGATATTATATTATGTGTACTTTTTAGATTTGAATATGAACTATTTAAATTAATATATGATTTCAAGATTGGGTAATTAGATTATTAGTTATATTGGGCTATATGAGGTGTACATTGAATGATTGAAATATGATTTTCTTTGAGATGCGTTATTTGTTGAAGGATGATTGAATAGTAGTTTTCTGAAAGAACCTCATGGGATTTCTCATACTCTATAAAGAGGCTTTCCAAAGAAGAGGAAAGAAATCGAGATGAAGCAGTGGTGAGTAAGTTGAATTAAATAATTCATTTACACCCAAATTGTTTTATCATTTTTGCAATGCATAACCATTTATGTTGTAGTATCCATTGATGCCATGATAAATACAAATATGTTTTCATTTGGCCTTTCGAAGTTGAGGAGGAGAAGGAGGATGATTAAGGGTAAGTTGATTACGTGATTTTTCAATACCATCGCTCATGTTGTTTTATCTTTTGTTACAAATCATAACAATCATTTTAGTGATGTCCATTGATGCCATGATAATTACAAATGGGTTTGCCTTTGATCTTATCAAGCCTACAAGGAATATAATAATTGAAGCTAAGTTGATTAAGTGATTTTCCAATACCATGAGAAAGGTTTTATGCAATGGGTCTTTAAACTTATGGAATCGAAATAATTTATTTTTTGCTTGTTATGTTGATAATTGAGATTGATTTATTATATTATGAATAGTATTGCCTCTATGTACACTTTTAATTGTCCTGAATAATGAGATGTATCTCTTGTAGTACTTGTATCGCCATGTCTTCCTTTATCAGTAAGCATAAATTGATCGTTCTTATTACCAATTTTGAAGATGAGCCTTTTTGAAGCCCAAGATCATTAGTAGAGATATGATGCACATAAGCATGATCTATATTTGTTAGATGTATAACTTCATCCTTGAGTGATTTGATATGTTGGATCATAACTCTAATTTGATTTTGAAATTATTTTTTAGTTCTTGAATACATTCTAGCACAAACTTATAAAATATGCAATTGCGGAAATACCTCGTAGATTGAATATGAAAACATGGATCATCAATGGAGACCACTTTTCCTAGTGAACGAGTGATAGAATTGATTGAATGAGACCAATGACATCGATAATTGATTTTTTCCATTGAAACATTATCTTTCTTAGGGTAAGATGGTGTAGAGATATCATCACTAATAGCACTGAGAGGTTTTATAGTCATAATATGTATCGAAATAGAGGTAGGGTAAAATATAGGCTTATCATAAAATTTGGATTCTAATGACAAATCATCACAATTATTATAAATATCCTTGCAAATGTAACCACTTCTAGATATGGATATGAAGATTTCATATGATTTTATTTTTCAATAGAATTAAGAGAAGTATCAACATTTTCAATATTTGTTACTTCAATATGAGAGAGAGAGGACATAAAAATCAGTGGTATCATGTTATAGTGAAATAAAAGAAGGAATATAATAAACTAATTGTTATATTTTACATTGTAATAGAAGTGTGAGAGACATCACAATAAATAGTGTTACTCTTCATTTCAAGGGATGAGTGGGGAATAACATATTAATTTGTTTCTTTTTCCACAAAAAGGGAGATCGAAAGATAGTACCATAATTTGTATCATTTTCCATATTAAGCGTAAGGTGAAATATAACATAATCATATGTTTCAACTTGTAGTTCAAGAGAAGAGCAAAGGCTAAACTCATAAAGAGGAGGTGGAATATTATTTGTCTAATTGAAGGTACTAAGCTTAAAAATGAGAGAGTAAATAATTAAATTTGAAGAGTATCCCTTGTCACTATAATGATAACTCTCATATGCACAAGCTTCAATTACATCATATAGCTCATTTTTGTTTACAATCATTAGGTATGCACTCATGGTAACAATAACTAAGAGGAACAATATGGGTTTAATATGGATAATCTTGAGTAGGATAAATTCTCATAATGGTAAGCATGTTTGGTCCTTAATCTATTCATAATAGTAATTAACCTTCCTTAAGGAGCATCATCTGGGAGATGGTGTTACCCTACCTTAAGGGTATTATTAAGGGTATTATTCTAGCATACATTGATATTAGGGCATCTTGGCCCCCCATATCTCTTGTGTTTTATTATCTTCTGCAATTTATTGATTTATTATATGCAAGGTTCTTATCAAGTGGTATCAGAGCATCGATTTCGGCAACAACAAAAATGGGTCTAAACCCTAATTTTATTGATTCGGCTATATTTTGGAAACAGATATGAATATTTTCTCAATTTTTTACCACAGTTTTGAAATGGTTTTATAAATATACAGTCCAAATTTTAGAATTGTTTGAAGTGTTTTATGGAAGTTATTGCATTTTTAGGGTTTCACCTAAATTTGCTTTACAGGCTGCAGTTTTTGGAAATAACTTTCTAAATTTTTACCAAAATTGTGAATCCTCTTCAGAAAGCTATGGTAAAATTTTATAATTTTTGGATCTATTTTGTCAAAGTTATTACAGTTTTATGTTTTTTCAATATTTTGCTCCTCAGGCCGCAATTTGAGGAATTTTTCTAAATTTCTTACATTTTCAGAAACCTCTCAAAAATTAAATTGGGGTTTGTGTTCTGTGATTTCTGATTTTTGCTGAATTTTAGCCAAAAGGGTTAGAACAAGTTTTGATCAAAAGGGTCTATTCCTAAAACCCTAGTTTTGTGGATCATGGGGATGGTAACTTTTTTTGGAGATAGCAGGATTGATGCTAGAGAATGGTGGAACAAATTTAGGCATAAATTCTCTGAACCATCAGATATTTGGTTCTTCAAATTGTGGATTAGTGGCTCTGCACAGATTTGGTTTTCTGAGTTAGAAAAGGAAAAGTCTAATTAGTCCTTGGAGGAACTGGAACAAGTTTTCATGGCCAGATGGGAAATAAAAGAAGAATCTAATGATAATAGTGAGGAAGAGGAAATATCAAAAGAAGAATAAGAAGAAGAAGAAAATGTTGATGATGAAGTTGTTACACATGATAGTGCATCTCCAAAGAAGGAAGCTTCAATATTTCAGTTTGAAGGGTGTATTCAAAGGAAAAATGTAATTGTTTCCATAAACCCTAAAGAGCAAATATAACTTCGTCAATATGGATGTAGCTCAAAATCTACATGTGCAAACAAATTATGTCAAGGAATCTCAAATGGATGGTAAGCATATTCAAGTTTTTGAAGATTTAAAGCTTTCTATGGATAAATATGTTTTACATTCAGATTTTTATGCTTTAGATATGGATGGTATGGATATTGTTCTTGGATATCCTTGGTTAGAGACATTGGGAACAGATTAATATTAATGTGCAAAAGAAATTCATGAAATTATGGTACAAGAGAAAGAAAATTACATTGCAAGATATCACACTTAGCAAGGAAAAAAGTAATGTAAAATTGGATCATGAAGATGAATTTGAAGATGGTGAAGAAGGGAATAAGGATGAATCAGAAGGAGAGGATGAAGAACATGATGAAAAAGTAAAAAATAGTTTCTCTACTCAAGAGAAAAAAGAAATAGCAAACAAGTTGGAAGAGGAAAAGAAAGTGGAGGAAAAGATTGATAAGGTTGAGCATACTAAGGTTGCACCATATAGACACCCACATCATCATGAGAGGAAAAAATCATGGAGACATGCTAGGACACACAAGGGCAGCAATCTATATGGATATACAGGGAATTGGAGGAGTAATAATTTTGGCTATACATGGAATCAATGGAACAATAATTATATGACATGGAATCACATGAATAATAATTATGGATATACATGGATGCCGGGAGGAACACATATGGACCAGGATGGAATCAGATGAGCACAAGGGAATATGGAATCAGGTTTGGAGTAAAGCATCACCCCCTAGGATTTCATATGGGTGGTTGGATGATCGAGCATGGCGACAAGTGTGCAATAATTTAAAGTGCACTCATTATATGGCTTCTTCTTATGTTTCGGGGACGAAACATGTCAAAGAGGGAGGCAATGCTATGTACCTTGGGATATGATAATATAATATATATGGGTTGATGGAGATGCCAACATGTGGCACACATCCCCTTAGTTATATGTATGGGTTCACATGGGATATGATAATATAATGTATATGGGTTGATGGAGATGCCAACATGTGGCACACATCCCCTTAGTTAGTTATATGGGCTCACATAGGAATTAATTATATTGGGTAATGGGTTGGCCTACATTGGGATTAGGTGTTACCCATCCTATTTAAAGGATGTGAGTATTATTATGAGAGGGTCATGGATGTATGAGTTGAGTCTTCTACTTGGTAGAGGTATATTGGAGGTGTCCCCCTCGAAGTGGATTCCCATCTTGGGAGATTGTGGAGTTACTCCTTCCTTAAGGAGCATTGTATGGTGTTGCCCTACCTTAAGGGTATTATTTTGCATATATTGATATTAGGGCATCTTGGCCCCCATATCTCTTGTGTTTTATTATCTTCTGTAATTTATTGATTTATTATATGCAAGGTTCTTATCATTCTCAAACATATAGATGTCATTATCTATATTCCTACACTATGTAGTTCCCTCCGGATTTCAAGTAATCGGCTTCATGTTGATCCATAAATCTTATCATCTTAGGTTGAACAATTTTTGAATGCATCGCTAAGCATCAATTACGGATTATAATACATCTTGAGTGTTTAGATAGGTCGGACCCATGATCGCATTGGTTCCTCATGATATTTATCAAATAAATAAATAAAAGAAAAAAATGAATAAATGAATGAAATTAGAGATAAAATATAATAATGCATGTAATTTTGGTGGGTGGTTGTTCCTTGAGGGAGATTGGTCGAGTGTGGGGGAGGTAGAGTTATATTCAATCTACTTTCCCTCAAGTACGCTGATAGTATAAATTTGTAGGGGTGTACTTTATGGAGCTTTGATTGGGCATTGAAATCTGCAAACAAAAGTGAGGCTTGTGATTGGTGACATCCAAACTCACGCTTCTAACCATACACTAAGTCATGTTTAAGCAACAAGGGGAAGAGCCTTGGGAGTTTCACTTTGGTAGGTGTCAAACTCCACTCTTCATCCTGCTCGTGCATTCCCTGTTGTGGTCTCATCTCCTAAGGTATTTATTTTAACTTTGTAAATATCTATGCGTAAGTGGATGCATTGAAAATGGATGCAATGGTGACAAAAGTAAAGATAAAGTCCTTGACCTGTGTGAAAATCCTCCCTATTTGTGAAAATAATAGCTTTGGAACACTGTCTGAGACTGGTCATCAATAAGGACATTTGGCAAAGGGCGGAGCCAAAAATAGTAGACCTTTCTAGCTTCTTCCCATCCTGCGCCGCCATGGGAGATTCGAATAGAGTGTGTTCATCGATCAAAGTGTAAAGGAAACAAGAAATTTTTTCAGATGTTGTAGTTACACTTCTTTAGAAGACGTGTAGGTAAAACATGGGAGTGTCAAAAATAACATATCATGCATCCTCATGTATCATTCACACTATTACACCAATTTTAGCAAATAGACCTCAAACCCATCAAGTTTACAGTCTGCGGCATCCTCCCAATCTGTAAATGGAGCTTTTGTAAATCTTATAAATGTCCACCAATCCATAATGGAGTGAGGACCTTGAAAAATGTTTTTGTTACAAGTGCTCAGACAAATATGTCTACACAATAAGGAGGCATGTTGGGCCCTGGAATATTGACCAAGTATGAAGGCGCTTAGGTGCGCGGGATCCCAGTTACTAGATGGCGCATAAGGCAAAAGCACGCAAGAGAAAGGCTTAAGGAAGCAAAATAGCGTGCGCGACGCATGAAAGGAGGTTTGGGACTTAGCCAATTTGAGCGCCCAAGGTAGAACACGTGAAAAGCATGATCGGTTGCACGTGCGAGATAAGATGTCAGCCTGGCAACAGGTTGGCCCAAGAAAGAGCATGCCCTGGATGGAATCTTCTAGAAGATCATCATGAGATGGAGTGGAGAGCTCAGGCCTGAAGGAACATGCTCGCATGGAGGACCACATTCGACACTTGGCGACGGATCTGAGGGCACGGCAAGGCGAGTTGGCAGCCCGGGAAAGTGATAAATACAAGTGCCTACCATGGAAAAGATATACATATACACACAAAAGAAGGATATATCATCTAGATATACATAGGGAATAGCGGGTTAGAGAGTGAGCGAAGCTCTGCAGAATTGTTGCGAGTGGATATTCTGGTTCAGGAAAGGATGTACTAAGCATGGAGTTGTTATTTTTCTTTTCTGTTAGCTTAGCTACATATGTCCAGTGATGCGCATGACTGCGGTCTGCTCTCTGTGACACTCTGTAATGAACCAATGAATATATTGAGGTTACCTGTTATAAATAGATATGAATATCAATGGGTTTAATGTATATTTCATTCATATGAGTTCTCTTTCCTTTCATGCTACGAATGAATGGTTGTATCTTTATTTCTGTTATAGTATATGTTCTGGAATCTATTAAAGCACTTGGTCTGAAGTGACTACAAGGATCTAGAGGTCGTTCTAAGCCCTATGGTTCTTGTATGTCTCAACTTCTTTCCTAAATACTCTTACACTAATCATAGATAATGCTTCCCACTAAACTCACATAAAAGAGAGACTCAAGCACCCACGCGTGCCTCGGGTGAGCGCTCAGCTTCTGTTGGGTGATAGGCCGGTGTGCATGGGGTTCTTCCTTTTGTGATAGGAGTAAAAATGACTACATCTTGGTTCCATTTCCGGGACCTCTTTTGAAGTTGTAGTGGGATATAGCATGCATCATGATCTGTGTAAAGAGTAATGACGGATCGGTTAACATTGGAAAATGTTGAATCATGGTTCAAGAGCACGGAGGATGAATTTTCTCAAAGATTCAGCACTGGACCTGAGTTTAATACACGTAGATGGGTAGAAGAGAACCTCTACCATGATCTGTATGAGACTTTTTTTGTTGCTTCCCAATAGAGTTATATGGATGGCTTTCAGCCTATACATCTAGATCAAGTTAGCGTTATGGATCGTGGATATGGACCAAAGAAGACTACCAGAGGTTGCAGGATGCAAATCGACATGGACCCATGCTGTAGATCATTGGTGGAGAGGAGTACTAGCTAGCTACACTCTGGAATACGCCATTTCTACATATTCTTTCCCAGAGGTTGCTGAGTTTGAATTTTTATGAGAACCTAGAGGAACGTTTCTACGTGTTATTCCTCTAGCTATGAAGATATTGATGGTTACCATGAGTTTAGAGGCGCTCCCAATGGTCTGGCTAAACCATTCGAGTGTTGGGTAAGGAAGCTTGGGTGGAGGAAGATGGCAGATGATACGACAGAGAAGGAGAGGGAAGAAAGACAGCTCAAGTATAGCGAAGCACGTGAAAGGGAGATTACTAGATGACGTGAGGCTGCTAGTGTGATGGATTTATGGAGACAGATGTTCATGGGAAGGAGTTGAGGTTCACGCGGAGGATGTGGAACCTAAGTAGTCTGTGCTACCCCATCTTGGAAAGCATGTAAGGGAGACCCCTTCAGCTTCTGGTGAGAGCTCGTCACATGGAGAAAGGAGAGTCGTTGGCGCATATCTGAACCCACCCAGTGACCGAGCCCTGGTGCTTGGTTTTCCCAAACCAGGAAGAAGTATTGATCTAGTTGAAACTAGTGGAAGAGACAGATCCACACCTAGGAGATACAATTTTTCATTTCCTTCTTCTATGGCTGTGCATATTCTAGTATTTAGAGGAGTTTTTGGACAAGGGGAAAGTGTACAAGATTTCGGTCTCGCATCAGGGAGTGGCGCGGGACAAAGTAGTGGTAGTGGGGTGCTATCACAGACCATCGATGCACATAATTCAGTGGGACCATGGGAGTGCTTGGCACAGCTCCTATAGGCCCTATTAGACCTAGTGGTTCTGGTGGATCTAGTGGCTTTGGAGGTACAGGACCCGGTGGACTTGGTGGATCAGGTGGTGGAGGAAACACCGGAGGGAACCAAGGCTTTGGTTTAGGACAAGGACCCCACCACCACCTCAAGTATTCTTAAAGTACAATAGGAATGTTGTGGTAAAAAGTAAATAGTTGTCGTAAGTGGTCCAGTAATGTTAAAATGTCAAAGTTGGGGTAAGTAGAGAAGTAGGGTCTACATGATTAGGAATTAGAAATATTATATTGGTAATAAGGACAAGGAGTGAGGTCATAAATATTTTGTATATTTTATTTGTAAAAAGTCTAAAAATGTGGAACCCATGTGAAATGATAAGGTTTATCTTATCTTAAAAGATAAGCTTACATGTACAGATAAGAGTTAAGGTATGGAATATGATTCGTCAGAGTGGATTTCTTATCCTATCTTAGAGATAAGATGGATAAGCCTAGAAGTCTATAAATAAAGAGGCCACCCCCCTCATTTAGCATAGAAGGAAGTAGTGAGAAATATTGTATGAGTAAGTGTGTAAAGGAAGCCATCGCTTAAAGGTGTGTGTGAAGAAGCCATTAAGAGGTGTAATGTGAAGTTTCTCCCATAGTATTGGTGGAATGCAAGTGAAGTCAATAACACTCAAGTACCTCATGGGTGAGATCAGAATAATTTCATGCTAATATTATAATTTACTCGATATTTCAGATTTATCATCATTCATTTTTATCATAGTCTATGGTATTCTTGTGTTATGTTTGTTGTTTGTTTCCAGATTACATCCACCAAACTAAAGGTCATGCATTAGTAAATAATCATAAAGACGAGGAGTTCCCGTGAAGAATTATCATAGTGCCGGATTGGTGATGACATTTTGGTTCCATCACGGACCATTCCTCGTTGGTGGATTTTTCGAGAGATATTCCCACTTAGTCAAAAATCAATCGAGGGTAACCTTTTTTTATAGCGTGCATAGTAGTTACCATGGTAAAGTCATTTTTGCCGTGAATAGTAGTTACCATGGTAAAGTCATTTTTGTTGTGAATAGTATTTATCACAAGAAAGTCACTTTTTACCGTGAATAGTATTTACCGCAAAGAATTCACTTTTACTATGAATAGTGTTTACCACAAGAAAGTTAGTTTTTACCGCAAAGAAGTCAAGTTTTACCATAGTTTACCATGGTCATTTCTATTTTACCGTAGAAAGGTGTAAAGTCACTTTCTATTATAGTGATTCCAATTATTTGTGCACATAAGTCTTGTTGATTGTACTTGTGGGTTGGTATTTATGGTGGTTACTTTTGAAATGGGAAAGATTCCTTTTTTCAGCCCAATCTAATGAAGATGCTTCCTCTTTCATTCAAGAGTTTAAACGATCTTGTATTTGTAATGGCCTTATAAGAAGGGAACAATGGACTGAATTTTTCCTACCTTTTGGATGGTTCAAGACTTAGGTGGTTCAAACACTAGGTGAAAATGTGAAAAATTCATGGGATTTATTAATCGAAAGTTTTCAAGAATTTGGTGAACAACAAAAATATGCAGATCTCATGATCGAGATCACAAAGCTATCCCAAGGAGAGAAGGAGAAGATAAGGGATTATCATGCTCGTGTTCTAGAGCTAAGGAGGAAGCTCGATGCCCGATCCGGAAGGAAGGATTAGCGGATGGGTTGATGAATGGCATGGATAATCTCCTATGTAAGCACTTCATTCTTGGGATGAAGCCGAGATCGACAACGAGTGAAGTATGACCGCCCAAGCCTACCATGAACAAGCAAAGGAGATTGCAAGAAGGCAAGAAGAAAGCATGGAAGAGGAGCCCAAAGAAATTGTTGCTAAAGTAGAGCCTACACCAAAGACCTTTGGTCCGTAATCCACAACCACTCCCGGTGAGCACAAATATTTCTCCTAGTACATCTACTGAGTATGAAGATCTGCTCAAAAAGATGGGTCAGTTAACTATTAATCTTCTTCAAGGAAAAGAATTTAGTTCTCAGGGAGGAGATAGAGGTCCAAAAAGAAATATTTTCAAGTCAGATGTTATGGTTGTTATAAAAAGGGTCATTATAAGTATAATTGTCCAGATAGAGCTTCTACATCTGGTAAAGGAGATAATGATAAAGGAAAAGCACCTGTGAATTCTTTTGATGTAGTAGATAAGAGAAGAAATAATGAAGTAGATGTGTTTCAGAACAAAAAGAAAGAAAGAAAAAGATAATCAAGATGGAAATGATCCTAAGAAGATGAAAGGAGAAACTAGTAAGAAACATAGGAGAAGAAAGTGGGTGTGCAGGATTTTTCGATTTCACAGGGCAAGGACCATACTCCATCTTGGAAGATCTGTCCAAAAGGCCCGCAAATATTACATATGGTCAACTCTGGCTATGTCTTTCGAGAAGAGGCGGAGTTGCGAAGTGGACTCAATGCTCGACGAAGGAAGGAGGTCGAGGTCCCTGTTTTGGAGGCAGAGGCGGATCCCTATGCTCCACAAGCCGAGGTATTATGTAATGGTATTTCAATTCATGATGTCTTAGTTGATGGAGGTGCTGCAGCTTAATGTAATGACCGAGTCAGTAATGAATATGTTGGGTTTAAAATTGATCGCCCTTCAACACTTATGTTAAGGTCATTAAATAAAGGAAAACTAAACCGAAGGTGTAGTTTCAAATGTGGCAATATCTATTATGGGTGTGTTGTATGTGTGGTAGACTTTTAGGTGATGAAAATGGTACTGCTGCATTGCACCCAATGTCAGCTGGGAAGACCATGGCTAAGGAGAGTTCATGCAAGAAACTACCTGGAATGAAGGTTTCATGACACTTGGACGTGGTAGAGAGAGGGTGAAGATAAACGTGATCCTCGACATCATAAGGCGTAACCCGTGGATTCAAGTGATGAAACCGATGATCGACATCCTCTCGATTACTCTAGTACCAAAGAAGTGGACACCGAAGATGAAGAAAGTGAGGTTGATGTTTCACCATGGATATCCTTCCACCACACCAACTCATGACCCCATAAAATTATCTCAAGAAGAAGTTGATGATCGTCTCCAACAAATAAAGATTGGTGATGTTGTGATGGAGAGTGAGAAGGAATCCTACCTCCAGCTCTTTCAAGGTACATACACATATTCACTTTTGATTACAAGGAACTCCATCAAGTAAGTTGGGTAGAACATTCTATTGAGCGGTAGATGGTGCTAAGCCCATAAAGCAAATGCCATATGTAATGAATCCTAATTTTTCCAAGACCGTGTAAAAGAAGAAATAGATAAGTTGCTTGATGCAGATTCATATTTGTCATGTGAGAATTCGAATGGGTTTCTCCCATTGTGATCTCAATAAAAAGAATGGGAAGCTACGCATTTGTGTTGATTACAGAAGCTCAATAAGGCAACAAAGAAGGATCATTACCCTCTTCCATTTTCAGATCGATCTTGGACGACGAAGTAGCCGCCAGAGTGCTATAGTTTTGGTGATGGATATAGCGGCTACAACCAAGTTCGATATATATAGAAAGATCACCAAGACCACGCTCACCACTCCTTGGGGAACGTTTGCTTATAGAGTTATGCCTTTTGGGTGTGTAATGCTCCAAGCAACATTCAAAAAGCGTTTGATGAATAGGTGTTCGAACCCTACATCGGGACCTTCATCGAGTATTTCGGATGATTTTTGCATCTATGGGAGCAAGTTGGACCACCCGCACCAAATGGAGACAACATTTCAAAGGTTAGATGAAGCACAAGCCTCACTAAACCCTACAAAGTGTGTCTTTGGATGTTCTAAAGGTGTTTTGTTAGGGCATGTCAGATCCAGAGATGGTATTGGTACCGATCCCGATAAAGTTTCAAAATCAAAGAGTTACCATTTCCTATGAATAGAAGTAAGTTGAGATCATTTTTAGGCCATGTGGGGTACTAGAAGGTTCATCAAGAATTTCTCAAAGATTACACAACCACTAACCCAGTTCTCAAGAAGGATGTTACTTATGAACCAGAAATAAGGCGCATGAAGCTTTTGGACAATCAAGGAAGCCCCGTGTCTTCACCTATTTTAAAGAATCCAGATTGGAGCAAGCCATTCATCAGGTACACCGATGCCTCGATGCAAAGACTAGGAAGTACTTTGAGCCAAAAGGATGAAAATGGGAATGAACATCCAATTTACTTTGGGAGCGCAAAAATGAGCAAATAACGAGGTAAATTATATCAGAATCAAAAAGAGGCTCGCTATCATTTTTTTGTAAAGAAGTTTAGGAATTACTTGCTAGGGCAAAAATTTATAGTCAGAATGATCATCGTGCTCTAAAATATATTGTAAATAAGCCTAACCCATCAGAGGGGGATAGCAAGATGGATAATTTTGCTACAAGAATTTGAATTTGATATTATAGATAGGCCAGAAAGAAGCATGTCAATGCAGATGCACTCTCTCGAGCCTATGATGGTTTAGGATCATCTTGTGATGATGATGATTTCCCGATGCAAAGATTGTTATCCTCGACACAATCCCTAGTGAATACATAGATATTTGGAATTATCTCAATGAATTCAAGTTTTCGATGGTGCCAATGCAAAGACTAAGAGAAAGATTACTCTCCGGGTCATCCATATTCTATTCTGCATGGAGTATTATTTCGAATAGGACCTGATGGACAGTACAAGAGGGCAGTTGGACGTGATCAAGGGAAGGAACTGCTAGAAGAATTCCACAATGGTACATGTGGAGGGCACTTTCTCTGACAACTTACAAAGCAAGAAGGATCTTGATGCAGTTATCACCGCCCACTCTTTTTAAAGATTGTTATAATTATTGTAAGACATGTGATATTTGTCAAACACATGGTAACCGTAAGACTTCATCATCACTCCATTATGCCCTATTCTTCCACTTGGTCCCTTTGAAAAGTGGGGAATAGACATCAGAGGTCCACTTCCAACTACCTCACGCCAAAATAAGTATATCAGTAGTTGCTTGCTACGCATTATTTAACCAAGTGGGTCAAGCTAGGCCATCAAAACAACTTCCATGGATGAAGTGGCAAGGTTCATATATGAACGCATTGTCACCAGATTTGGTTGTCCATTAGAAATTGTAATGATCAAGGAAGCCACTTCATTAATGAGGTGGTAAAGCCCTAGTCAATAAGTTTTCTATTAAGCACAGAAGGCAACAACATACAAGCCAAGCACAAAATGGACAGTGGAACGAACAAATTTTGTGTTGTGTCAAATTCTAGCAAAAGATGCAGCTCTTGCAGGTACATAAATGGGATAAAGGATTCATGCAAAGATTGTGGGCATATAGGGCAACATCAAAGTCAGCAACAGGATACTCCCCATTTTTCTTGGCTTATGGCATTGATCCAGCTTCTTCCTATTGAGTTTGATATTCCCACGGTCGAGTAATGAAAATGAAAGAATGGATGAAAGTGATTCAAGAAAAGAAAGGTTGGTACATCTTCATTTGCTAGAGGAAATGAGGGAAATAGCTAAGGATACAAGCTATAAGAAGAAAATGAAGCAGTAAGGAATACTTTGATCAAAAGATCCGGTGGTCTCCATTTCATGTGAATGACTTGGTTCTAGTATATGATTCCGTATACAAAAAAAAAGAAGACAGAGAAAATTTCTTCCAAAATGGATGGGGCCCTACAAAATAAAGAAATGTGGCATGAAAATGGTACGCACCGACTGGAGGAATTGGATGGCACTCCCATTACGAAATGGGTCAACCACGACAAGTCAAGATTTTCCAAGCACTGTAATAGTCTACTCCGAGGACGGAGTAGAAGCTAGGAAGGGGGAAGATGTCGACACTAAAATTTTCCTCCGTAATTTCTATTTCATTAATGTATGTATTAGGAATAGGATGTTGTTAAGTATAATTAGTAGTAGCGTCCGATAGAAGATAACGGCGCTGCCAGTACGACGCCGCCAATAATGTATAGTACGCAATAGTCAAAAGTACAATAGGAATGTTGTGGTAAAAAGTAAATAGTTGTCGTAAGTGGTCCAGTAATGTTAAAATGTCAAAGTTGGGGTAAGTAGAGAAGTAGGGTCTACATGATTAGGAATTAGAAATATTATATTGGTAATAAGGACAAGGAGTGAGGTCATAAATATTTTGTATATTTTATTTGTAAAAAGTCTAAAAATGTGGAACCCATGTGAAATGATAAGGTTTATCTTATCTTAAAAGATAAGCTTACATGTACATATAAGAGTTAAGGTATGGAATATGATTCGTCAGAGTGGATTTCTTATCCTATCTTAGAGATAAGATGGATAAGCCTAGAAGTCTATAAATAAAGAGGCCACCCCCTCATTTAGCATAGAAGGAAGTAGTGAGAAATATTGTATGAGAAGTGTGTAAAGGAAGCCATCGCTTTAAAGGTGTGTGTCAAGAAGCCATTAAGAGGTGTAATTGTGAAGTTTCTCCCATAGTATTGGTGGAAGGCAAGTGAAGTCAATAACACTCAAGTACCTCATGGGTGAGATTGTAACAATTTCATGTTAATATTATAATTTACTCGATATTTCATATTTATCATCATTCCTTTTATCATAGTCTATGGTATTCTTGTGTTATGTTTGTTGTTGTGTTTCCGCATTACATCCACCAAACTAAAGGTTGTGCATTAGTAAATAATCATAAAGACGAGGAGTCTTTGAAGGAGATTCAACAAGGAAAGGAAAGAGAGTGTGCAGGAGTATGATGCACATTTTAAAACTCTCTTGTCTAAATTGTCATATGATATTCACCCTTCACAACACACAATGGTTTATTGGAGGATTGATCACCCCTTTTAGAAGGGCCTTGTCTCATAAAACTTTTACAGATCTACGCGAAGCATTGGAATTTTCCTTGCGCGCCGAGGCTATTGGTAGTATTGATACTAGCGTTAGCCCATTCTTGGAGGCTTAGATTGCTACTATGGCCAAACAGTTGGAAAAATTGTTTGCGAACTCAGTCCATGAGACTCGCAGTGGTTTACGATGCACAGATTGTGAGATAGAGGAGCACGTTAAGGATAATTGCCCCGGAGAACGATACGTCGCGTGATCGTAGATCGTGATATCTATCATGGGGACCATGATGCAAGTTGATGTCCCTTGCCGCAGCCAGCAGATCGGGAAGAATGTATCTTGTTATTCAGTAAGATTTGCACCTCCACAACCCATGATACTAAAGAATGTACACTCGATCGACCAGATCCATGAGGCCATTGATCATGGGGTACACCAAACCAACATTGTCAGTGGTTCTAAAAATGATGATCGCCATTACAAGGAATGCGCAGGTGGAGGTGTGCGTGGAAGAGGATTTCAAGGAGGATTTCGTGGTCAGGGTAACCACGAAGGAAGGAGTGAGTTCCGTGCGTAACATGTTTCAACCGTGGATCTCCATAACATTACAAGCGTGAGTACCTGGACTTGTTGTAGTGCTTGTGGTACGGAAAGAAGCATAAGTATGAGAAGTTCCAGGAATTATTTGAGCATATGAATCAGCAGCACCGTAAGGACAAAGGTGTTGTGATGGTTAGCATCAAGAAGGCAGACATACAGTGGATGCCTCGGGTAACACGGATGAAAGGTTGGAGCCCGTCTTGTAACAACAAGGGCAGAAGCCGCGCACGTAAAAAGAGGTACCAAGACAGAAGACCCTGGTTACGAGGGAGGAGGTCGTTCATGGAAAATATCCAGACCCCGCGCATCAAAAGGAGATATATCAAGACACCATGGATGTTATTCGAAGCTTGTAAGGGGAGATCCAATGCCTAAAAGAGAAATCCATAAAGGAAAAACAAGGAAGGAGAGTCGAGGGATAAAAGGATGACCTAGATGAGGTCAAGGAGGTGTGTAAAATGCTAAGGCAGAGAACATCATTCCTTGCTAGATCCCGGGTGAGGGAGAAGGTACCATGCGCCAAAGAAGAGTGCAAGAGACAGGTCTTGCATGCGAACCCCCCCTCATAGCCTCGACTATGACAAGGAGATTACATTGAATGCAATTATAGATGGATGGCTCCTCAGATTATACTCATGACACTGGCGCGGAGGTTAATGTTCGACTTTGATGCATGGAATCAGATGGGAAGACTTACATTACAGCCATCTTCGAATGTGTTGTATATGGCAAACAAGACTAAGGTAATGCCCATCGGTGTCTTAAAGGATGTAGCTATTACTATTCAAGGAGCCAAGTTTACTAGGGACTTCGAAGTCTTGGCACTCGCCGAGGTGGATAATTTCCCAACACTACTTGGGCACCCTTGGTGTTACAAGAATAATGTGGACCTTCGGTTCAACAAAGGGTACATCAGCTTTGAGAACAAAGAGGAATGGGTCATTATACCCCTAGTTGATGGGAAGTCGACACCCTATATTGAACCATTGGGAGAAGAAGTTCTAGACAAAATTTATGTGTGCTCAATTAGAGACCCTGAGATGGTACACCCTACTAATGGAGTTATCCAGTTTGAAGATGCTCAGTCAGTAAGTGATACCACCAGTTTGGCTTGTGACAATTGGGCACATGGAACTTACGAATTAATGGGATGATAGTTGAGAGGGTCGGTGACCAAGGTAATAAAGGCGCGCACTGTTAGGCGCCTTGGAGGAAAAGAACTGCCCAAGTATTCAGGAGGAGCCTTCCCTGAGATCTTTTTGCAGGAGGTAGAAGCTCAAGTGGAAGAATGAGAAGGAACGGAGGGAGATGTTAAGTTATATCTTGCTTAGGACAAGTAGCTCGTTGGTGGGCCACACATCAGAGAGCCTTTTAGAGTGGTGCGAGGTAAGAATTGCTCTCTCTGTCGATGTTCTAGGTGTAATGTACCCACCATCACCAAGGACTACCATGGGAAGGAGCCCACCTCTTTCCATATACAACAATGTGAAGGGTTGGAGAGAAGGCGCAAGCTTTGCACAATCCCTCTGGGTGTACAAGTTGTATTCTACACTACAGGGTTGTGCGTGCGCATGGTACATTCATTCGGAGACACGCCGCTAGACAAGGAATTGGCAAGAGCTCGTGGCTGACCTTATTCAAACCTTTGAGTATCGAAGTACCAAGCCATCGATTGATAAGGCCTTGCAGGGTATCAAGTGCCTTACCATGGGGGATAGTGCCAGAACGGAAGATAGGCTATTGGAATTACTAGGTGAACCAGGATTAGAGGCGCTTTGAAGAAATTAAGGAAGAGAAGAGTTACAGCTTGAGCACGCGTGTTTGGAAAAAGAGAAGGGAAAGTTAGTATATGTGATTGATGGAGAGGAATCGGAAAGCTTAGATGTTAGCCATTCTGTAGGAACACGTGAGGTAGTGGATAGTGCAGATGCTCGTGCACGTGCCTACCATGAGCCTTTAAAGACGAAGAAAGTTAACATCGGTTCAAAAGAAGAACCTAAGGAATCTATTATTGGGGATTACTGGACAGAGAAGGAAGTATCAAAGATCATTGATCTGCTGCGTGAATTTGAGGATTTATTCCCACGCGGGTACCATGAGCTCAAAGGCGTTCACCACTCCTTGGGGGAGATGAAGATAAAACTGAAGGATGGTGTGCGCCCTATTAGAAAAAGGCCCTATTGGATGAAAATCAATTTTACATGAAAGTTAAGGAGGAGATAGACAAAATGATAGCTTCGGGATCATTGAGGCAAGTGGAAGAATCGGTGTGGATAATTCCGATGGTAGTCAAAGCATCAAGAAGGATGGGTGGATTAGGATTTGTGTGGACTATAGGAATTGAATGTAGTTTGTGTCATTGATCCATTTCTAAACCCCTTCATCGAAGAAATTTTGGAAGGAGTCATGGCGCGAAATCTACTCCTTTACGGATGGATTTTCAGGATACCACCAAGTTCGGATTGCAAAGGAGGACCAGGAGAAGACAACTTTCACCACCGAGTGGGGAAGTTTTGCATATACTGGTCATGCTCTTTGGGTCAAGAATGCACACTGCTATTTTTTCACGCATAGTGGTGCAAGCATTCCAGACTTCATCCATAAATTTCTTCAGGTCTATTGGATGATCGACAAGATATGGTTTGGTTAAGGACCATTGTGAAAACTTGAGATTAATGTTTGAAAGGTGTAGGCAGTTGAGGATATCCCTCAATATTAAGAAATGTGTGTTTCCTACTCCCTTTGGGACTCTATTGGGGCATATCATATGTAAGGAGGGCTTGTTGGTAGATCCCACTAAGGTTGTAGTTATTGTGGGGTTAAGGGAACCTACTAGCCAGAGCGTAGTGCACGGATTCCTTGGGCATACGGGCTATTACAAGAAATTCATTAAGGGATATGCCAAGATCACCACGCCTTTAGAGGAGCTACTTAGACACAAAAGTGCCTTCCATTGGGGAGAGGCGCAGAGAGGGCATTTGATACATTAAAAGATAGGCTTATTACCATGCCTATTTTACGTTTTCCCTCTTGGGACAAGCCCTTCCATGTCCATGTAGATGCCTTAGGAACCGCCATTAGAGTAGTGCTTGCACAACCAGGTGAGGGATTGTTGATCATCCTCTCTATTTTGCGAGCAAGAAGTTGACACCAGCAGAGCAAAATTATACCACAACCGAGCGCGAGGCATTGTCGATGATCTACGTGCTCTTCAAGTTTAGACAATATCTACTGGCAACACCCTTTGTATTCTACACCAACCACATGGCATTAAAGTATTTGGTGAACAAGCCCGTTCTTCAAGGGTGCATATGTCGATGGGTGTTGTTGTTTCAAGAGTTTGAATTCACCGTTGTAGTGAAGCCCGGAAAAAGCAATTGTGGGCCTGATCATCTGTCAAGGATTGATTCAGGAGAGGACGCGCAAAGTATTGAGGAAGCAATGCCAAACACCCAATTGTTTAGGTTGTGGCGCGTGCCCTCGGATTTGGAGGAGATTGCAGTATTTTTAAAAGAAGGTGTGGCGCCGGATGGAATGAAGGCATTGGAAAAGAAGCAGTTGGCCATATGCGTCGTGCCCTACATGTTGATTAGTGGAGACTTATACAAGTTGGGATGAGATGAAGTTTTGCATGCAGGTGTGTATTAGAGCATGAGTGCCTAGCCATCATGGAGGAAGCACACGGAGGAAGTGCGGGTGGGCATTACGCAGGTGATGCCACCACGCGCAAGATATTAATGGCAGGATTATGGTGGGAAACCTTGTACAGGGATTGTAGAGATTATTGTAAAGCATGTGACCACTGTCAGCGCATTGGCAAACCAGAAGGAGAGATGAAATGCCTTTGCATCCTATCCCTAGCATGGAGCCTTTTGAAAAATGGGTGATAGATTTTGTAGGACCTATTACACCAACAATGCGTAGGACTGGGTCACGTTATGTCATCACTTGCATGGATTATCTCACAAGGTGGGCAGAGGTAGCCCCAACTAAATATTACACGGCAGAAGAACAACGGTAAGGTTCTTATGGGAGAACATTATCACGAGGTATGGATGTCCATTGAGTTTGACCAGTGATAGGGGTACACATTTTCTGAATGAGACCATGAGGATCCTATTATCAAAGTTCATGGTGGCTCATCACAAGACTATGCCCTATCACCCATAAGCAAATGGAACCGTGGAAGCATTCAACAAAATATTGAGTCATACCTTGACCAAAATATGTGATGTTGGAAGACAAGATTGGGATGACAAAGTATCGGTAGTGTTATGGGCTTACAGAACAACGTATAAAAGACTAAATAAAGCCACACCTTTTCAATTGGTGTTTAGTGCGGAAGCCATTTTACTAGTTGAATTTATGTTACCTTCTTTGCGAATAAGCGCGGTTATGAGGATTAGCCGATGAACAAGCACTGTAAGAAAGGATTGATGAGCTAATGGAACTGCATGAGAGACGATCACTTGCCCGATAGAGCTAGATAGTGGAAAATGCAAAGCAAAAGGCTTAGCATGATCACCACATTAGAAGCAAGAAGTTTGAGGTTGGGCAGATAGTGTTACTATATGATTCCAAGTTTCGTGCCATCTTGGAAAGTTGAAAGTCCATTGGTTGGGTCCTTACACAATTTCGTACATCCTTGATTTGGGTGCATGCTAGTTATAAGCACTGGATGGGATGAAGTTGCTTGGACACTTCAATGGCAGTAGGCTAAAGCCCTACTATAAATAAGTCTTCTTGGTGTTTGTAAATAAGGTAGTTTTTCCAGTTAGTTTAGAAGTTTCCTTTATGCATTTTCCCTTTCTTGTGTTTCCCTTTCACGTTGTTGTTTTGGTTTTGCGCCTTGGGCACCGGTAACCTTATTGCTATTTTTGGAGAATTTGTGAGTGTGCAGAGGACCGCACATCGTTTAAGTGTGGGGTGGAGAAAAGTGAAGAAGCGCGTGATTAAAGTACCAAGGAAGTTGTGTTGAAGAGCCTTGTTGTGTAGCCGGTTGAAAGAGGTAGATGAAGAGAAAAGATAGAATGGTTGGTGCCAGGATAAAGCTACTGGTAGATCCCACATACAAAGGAAAAGGAAGGAAGCAATTAAAGCAACACGAGGTAGGCGAAAGCAAGAATTTGGACAGAAGAAGTGCCTTCGGCATAGGTTAAGCGTGCATGCAAGAGTCTCCTCGTCAAAGTTGGTTGGGTTGCGCTCCATAAGGTTGGAGGAGTTTTCACACAGGAAGGGTGCATGAGTGAAGGTGCTGAAGATGGACTTTGTTTGAAAAATCCACATTAAATGAACAAAGTACGGGGTAGGTAAAGTAGCATTTAATGATTAGAAAAAGGAAAAACTATAAATAAAGGGTCGGGGCACTCTCATTTTTACTTTGCAAAAACAAAGAGTTGGAGATATAAGCGAGTGTTATAAACTAGGGTTTTCATATTCAATCGAGTGGAAGATCTGTGTGATTAAAACACGAAGAGCCAGTTTGAGATTGCAAACCAGAAGGAATTACACGGGCATGGAAGGAGTTGAAAAGGTGTTGTCTTGTGAAGAGTTTATCCAAGTTAGGGTTCGAAAAACTAGGGCACATGGGTTTAGAAGAGTTATATCATGGATCTGAGATCAAAGGTTGGGAGAAGAAAGACAGAGTAACAAAGAGAGGGTAGGAGTGATAAAAATACCTTGACCATGGCACCCAAGAAAGGAAAGGGCAAAGCTAAGGCTAAACAACTAGAACCCGAAGTAGACACAAATGAAGAATGGTATGCAGAGATGCAATACCCAGATGGGGTGATGATGGGAAAGGAATGGGAATCCCACTTGAGAAGCATACCTATTAGTGACTATAATCACCACACAAACACCATAGAGAAAGAAATGGCGTTGGAATTGGTACGCCCCACCAACAAGCGAACACCTGAAGGTTTGCCCATATATGACAATGACGTTAAGGTTAAATTGGCGAAGGTAGGGCTGTTGCAACTCTATGAGTTGCCTTATTTTGGGAATCCAGATCACTTGTACCAATGGTTGATGTCTCGAGTGCATAAAGACTATTTCCAATTTGTTGGGCGCAAGATGTACGTGACTCCCCAATTGATTTCACAATTTACAGGCCTCATATGTGAGGGAGATAGCCTAGAAGATGACCTTGGCGACAAGGAGGCTATTCAAGAGACCGTCACTGAGTATGCATGCAAGAAAGGGTCATGTACTATGATATTTCAGACATCAAGGACCCCATTATGAAGATGGTCGTGCATCTGGTGACTAAGTTGAATGGCCAAGAAAGATGGACACAGGTCAACAAACCTTGGCTACATGTCTGCAGGAAGATTACAGAGGGGATGATATACAACTTATCCGCATACATTGCAGAGGAGATTGTTAAGTGCGTGAAGGAAGGGGACATGATCCTCTTTGGCAATGTCTTGCTCACCATAGTGTTTGCAGAAATTGGAGTGCCAGATGCACCAGACAAGTTTGTGTGGGAGTACCCAACCGAGGACCCTTCGCCCGTGAAGAGGTTCAAGAAGTATGCTTGTGATATAATGACGGCTCCCCACAAAGCGCGGCTGGAAAAGTGGTATACACGCTTGAGGAATGCATTCGGGGTAGAGTGGAGGATCCCTGAACAACTCCCAGCAGCCACTGAGGGAGAAGCTAAGTTTGTGGTGTACCAACACTACTGCTTGGGTAGATTCAAGCTTATTGATGAATCATGGAGCCCTTTGTGCAAGCTTCCTTTCACGTTCACTACCCAATACTTCCAAGCGGGAGTAAACAGATTTAAAGAATCAAAGAAGCTAAGGCTGGAACTAGGAAGGTTAGACCAGAACACAGGGAGATGAGGAAGAAGCTGAATTACCCCGGTGGTAAGCGCACGTACATAGAGAAGTATGTGTCGCATGAGATCCAAATGACTAGGTCGATGATGCTTCCCATGTTGGAGGATCCACGGCGTGCGTGTACATGCGCATAAGGCTGAAGTTTGAAAAGGGCATGTATTTGGAGGACAAAATCTCCATACCTGAAGACCCCTTGGGGAAGAAGAAGCTAGCGTCTAAGAAGAGAGGCAGAGGAGAGGAAGGAGCACCAAGTGTTCCGACTACTCAGATGGTGAGCATGCCATCTACAAGCACCAAGCCAAGCACCTACATACGGAGAAAGAAGTCTCCAGTGAAGGAGAAGACGCCAGAAGTAGAGGCACCCAAGCAACCCACCACCATGGAAGAATCACCAAAGGAAGAAGAGAAGGCTGAATCTCCTAATCAGAAGCCACCTCTCAGGAAGAAGCAGAGGGTGGATGAAGAAGCTGACTCGGAGGTGACCGATAGCTTGGAGAAATACTTGGGAGAAGGAGAAGATGAGAGTGAAGGAGGTGGCGACGAGGAAGAAGAGCCTGAGAAGGACAAAGAGCCACATGTGTTTAGTGTCTATGACTCAGAGGAAGAAAGCGGAGAGGAGAAGTAAGAGTTTGTATTTGCGTGGTGCAAGGGTGCACAAGATGAGGAAGGCATCAAGACACGAAGGCATATGAGAAGGATGCCAAGGAGTAGGGAGCCATAAGCCTTACAAAAGAGCAGATTACTAAGGTAGTAGAGTGAGAAGTGAAAAATATGCTCAAATTCCTTGTAGACCAAGAGTTAGAGCGCAAAGTGTGGACATAGTGCTTAAGGAAGGGAAGGAGGAGAGTGTTGAAAAGGAACATGATAGCCTAGGAGGCCCTGCTCTGACAATTAGCTTCCCCAAAGGCACTCGCTAGTTCAGCGGGAGAACTCTGGATACAGAATAGAGACAAGTAATGGGCTATGTGGATGACACAAAGAAGGTGTTACATGCACGGTTCCAAAGCACCATACCCACGGAAAGGCTCCTAGCCATGGGGTCTTTTGAAAAGGATGGCGCGTACCCTAGGACCAAGAAGATGCTCTCTTGGGCATTCGAGTCACACATTGACGAGCCAGACTTTGAAGTCTGCCAGAAAGTGCTCATCTCATTGCAGAGTCTAAGGGAGACAACCCCTTAGTAAATGCTCAAGAGCTTTTAGACGAGAAAGTATGCAATGCTCTGAACAAAGTCATGGTCAAGACCGAGGCTAGGCTATTCACGTGAAATGACAGAATCAGAGCATTGGAGGTGAAGTTGGGGAAGGAGGAAGAACTGGTGGAGAAGGCCAAGAGTTTAAAACAGGAGGAATTAATCAGCGCGTAGTTAAGGCGTGAGTTAAAGGAAGAAAAAGTAAAGGTGCAAGAGGTCTACAAGAAGGTGGAGTCGATCAAGAGCGCCATCATATTAAAGCACCCAGACCTAACACCAATCCCTCAGAGGTACGCATCAACTTTGGAATGCTTAGAAGACCTAACGTGTGTCCTCACTATGGAGAGGTGACCCTTGGCACTGGAATCTACAGAAGAAGTGGCTGCGCGCTTGAAAGAGGAAGACCGGTTGAAGGTAGTAACAACTGTTTCGAATACAACCAAGTACTTGCGGAGATTAAGGTCACTGCCTAGTCTGCAGAAGCCACATATGACACATGTGTGGATAGAGATAAGGTGGCGAGCTCCTTGGTCGCCACGCTTGAAGCAGAACTGAAAGAGTTCCAAGAAAAGAACAAAGGGAACAAGGCGAGAGGGACAAGGTTCTGGCCGAGGTAGAGAAGAAATCAAAGGCAATTGAGGCTTTAAGGAGCTCAATTAAGGCCCGACTGAAGGAACTATACCCCCAAATTACTAGAAGAATGGATAAACTCGCAGACCTGGGTAAGGACTTGGAGCAGATTGTGGACACTTTGGGCACCCAGGGAATTGGCCTAAGCTTTGATGAAGTGAGCACCCTGGTGGGTGACCTATGCCAGAAGGCGAAGGGTGAGGTCGAAGTGTGGAACAAGTTGGAGGCAGATCTGCAAAAGGAATTTCCTAGCCTATTGAATTGATGTCCTCCCCCATTCTTCATTCTTTCCCCTATTCTTTCATTCCTTATTCATTTTGTAAAGTATAAGTCTACATCTTGGTTCCATAAAACAACTTGCATCTTGGTCAAGTAAAATGTTTTCAAGGACGGAGAATAGGCGTAGTGTGGGGTGATGTTGGGCCCCTAGAATATTGACCAAGTATGAAGGTGCTTAGGCGTGCGGGATCCCAACTATGGATGACGCGCAAGGCAAAATGTGTAAGAGAAAGGCTTAAGGAAGCAAATAGCACGCGTGATGCATGAAAGGAGGTTCAGGACTTAGCCAATTTGAGTGCCCAAGGTAGAACACGTGAAAAGCATGATCGGTTGCACATGGATAAGATGCTAGCTGGCAACAGGTTGGCCCAGGAAAGAGCATGCCCTGGATGGAATCTTCTAGAAGATCATCATGAGATGGAATGGAGAGCTCAGGCCTGAAGGAACATGCTCGCATGGAGGACCACATTCGACACTTAGTGACGGATTTGAGGGCGCGGCAAGGCGAGTTTAGCAACCCAGGAAAGTGATAAATACAAGTTCCTGTAGTGGAAAAGATATACATATACACACAAAAGAAGGATATATCATTTGGATATACATAGGGAATAGTGGGTTAGAGAGTGAGCGAAGCTTTGCAGAATTGTTGCGAGTGGATATTCTGGTTCAGGAAAGGATGTGTTAAGCATGGAGTTGCTTATTTTTCTTTTCTGTTAACTTAGCTACATACATCCAGTGATGCACATGACTACGGTCTACTCTCTGTGACACTCTGTAATGAACCAATGAATATATTGAGGTTACCTGTTATAAATAGATATGAATATCAATGGGTTTAATGTATATTTCATTCATATGAGTTCTCTTTCCTTTCATGCTATGAATGAATGGTTGTATCTTTATTTCTATCATAATATATGTTCTGGAATCTATTAAAGCACTCGGTATGAAGTGACTGCAAGGATCTAGAGGCCGTTTGCCGAGCCCTATGGTTCTGTATGTCCCAAATTCTTTCCTAAATACTCTTACACTAATCATAGATAATTCTTCCCACTAAACTCACATAAAGAGAGACTCAAGTACCGTGCATGCCTCGGGTGAGCTCTCACTTCTACTTGGGTGATAGGTCGGCACACATGGGGTTCTTCCTTTTGTGATAGGAGTAAAAATGACTACAAGGCATATAGATCTGTTTAAAAAATGTTACATTGGTAGGGGATGGTTTTGGCCTTATTTATTTTTGTTGGTGTGTGGAAATGGGGATCCTAGACAAGGAATGTGGACTGCGTTAAAAAAACGTGGATTCAGGGGAAAGGTAGGTGAATTGTTTGGCAAGATACCAAAAATGATGTGCGCATTAGACAACAGAAATTGCAGGTTAAGCACAAATGAATTTATTGAAATGGATTTGGAAACTTTCTAGCAAATTTAAATGATAAGGTGTAAAGCCAAACCACCCATCCCTTACCAATGTGTGGACATCTTGCACAAAACAAGAGCTTTGATAGGGATGCACACAAAATGGTTTTGTTGAAAAGGATTTAAAAAAATAATCTCTCAAGAAAATACAATGGACATCAGATCCTTATAAGTACATGGTCAAACTTCATTTCGTGTTGGATAACTTGACATCCTAAATGTAATATTATGATACGAGTTGCACTTGTGATGGTTATGTGGAAGTGTGGGTTCGGTGTTTTTAAATGTAGTGGAAGAGGTGTAACATAGTGGTCATGGAAACTTTTATTAATTATCCTAAAATATAAAATAATAACCTAATATAATGCAAGTTTGCAGTAAATAAATGAAACAATGAAATACAAAAATAAATATCCAAGAAACTAAGCAATAAGTAAATGAAACCCTAATTGTAAATAAGGTTAGAAGAGCCTTAGCTGATTCACAGAGTTCTTGAAAGTGCACAGAACTAGAGAATGGAGGAATACGAAGCACTTACTGTCACATGGGAGCCTACGGAAAATACATATTTGAGTGATTTGGCTAGACTAGGGCTCATGGAGAAAGGATTGGGGTGCTAGGGAGCTCTGGTCTTGATTCTAGGTGACCTGGTATTCGTAGATGCTTGGAAAACCTCCTTTGAGGAGTCACAAGAAGTTCACACATGTTCACCTTTTATCATGTGTTTGTCGCGTAAGATCTCTGAGGTTGATGTAAACCTCCAATGAAGAAAACACTTGTAAAACCCTCAAATAGACATCAAATCCTAAAAAGAAAGATGCAAAATGAGGGGTGGACTATCCTCAGCTGCCAAATGATGGAGTTACTACTGAGCGTTGCACTACATCTCAGACCTAATGTAGTTTTGTGTGTGTGTGTGTGGAATTGTGCCCTAGGTTGCTCTTTTACGTGTCACACTTTGTAAGTAGTGAGCAAGTAGCTAGATATATAATGTAAATAATGTGTGTATGGAAACAATAGACTCCCCTCCTATGAAGTGTGATGTAGAAGAACCATCATTTGTCCCTTGTGATGGAGCTAGATGGATGTAAATGGAGCTCTAGATGTCTTGATGGATGCAACCTTAGGTGGTGATAAGTAGTGTTTAGTGCTTGGTCCCTTATTATGATCACATAACTTTATATTTATATGAATCCTTCGCTTGAATTTTGTAATCAACCCGAAAATGCGACTACCAAAAATATAAGATGCTCAAATGGCTAGAAAGGACCCAAAAAGTGTGACCAAAGTGTAAAGAGGACAAGGGCACCCAGAGGGGATGGGGCGCCTGGCGTTGGCCCTGGTTGGGCGTTAGTGTCTAGAATGACAAATGTCAAAAGGTGAAAAGACATACTAAGAAAGTAAGAGTGCAAGACTGAAAGTAGAAGCATAAAGCAAAGAAAGGTGGCCAAAGACATGGGTTAATCATTACTTTTCGTACTTAGGAATCATGTAAATAGTAGTATGCGATCGAGACTAGATAATTACCCAAAGTGTGTGATTTTTTGTCTACATTTACCCCCACTTTATGTTGGTGAGTAGAATGCTCAAGTAACATAAAGTAGATAGAGATGTGTACCTGATATCCAAGAAGATTTATGTAGAAAGTGTGCCAAGGGACTAGATAAAGCGTGGAGTGATAAAAAGATGGAGTGTGGAGACTAAAGATGCCAAAAGTGTAAAAAGGTAATGAAAATGAACCTAGGGTGAAAACACATGTGTAGATGCCAATGTGTGTGATGTACTTTTACTAGTGTCAATATGTGTGATGTCAAGTGGTGTTGAATACTTGCTTCCCATATAGATGGACCTGCAAAAGAGAAGACAATCAAATAGTCAAATATGCATATATATGTATAAAAAAGCATGTAAGAAAGTATGTAAAAGAAAATGTTGAAAATGTGAAAAAGGAACATGTGCACTTGATCCATGATGAGGAAAGAGTGTAGAAAGGATCATGTAGATGATGTCAATGTGCGTGATTTTTTCAGGTGATCTCACGCCAATGTAATGGAAGAAGTATAGGGAGAAATTGTCTAGTGTCGTCCTCTAACCTTTAACCACTTCCGTTATATAAAACACCACTACATATGGTGTGCATGTGCTAAGGACTCTCTACCCTATAAAAGCCATTGTGTAAATTCCCATTGCTAAAGGAACTCTCTGTCCTTGTCAAAAGCCTATGTGACATGTCGAATTTGTGTAATTTTCCCCTAGTTTCTGGCACTCCAGGAAAGATCGATGTATTGTCCCTTGGTCACGAGTTAATCCAAGAAAGGTCGTTGTGTCATGGACCCACATCGATTGTGAGCCTTGAATCTTAAAATTGTATTGTATTGGTATTGTGTTGTGTTTTATATACTTTGTATGGGGTGACTGATTCATCCAAATGATGTCCCCTCTTTGGGGGTGCATGCAACGTTTTGAAAGAGTATGCGGCCCAAAAGAGGACCGACCACTAAAACTATGCCCTCAGGGGGGGATGTGCTTGGTATAAACCAAGACACATGCAAACAAGTGGCTGGGAGACAAGTGTTAGTACAAGTAAAGATAAACATGCATGTATAACATGAATTGTAAGCTAGACAAACAATGTGTAATCTAAAACACACAAGAAGATAATGGAGACCACGAAAAGTGGGTTGTAAACATGGGACACCACTCACAGTGTCATAAGACAATCAAGGATGATGAAGCCAAAAGCATACAAGTGTGCACACCAGACAAAGGGCAAAGCTCGCAATCAAAGGCATATAATGACAAGCAAGTACAAGCAATGTAACAGATAACCATGGTGGAAAATAGTCCTATAAAACAAATGTTACACATTAAGTTCTTGTAATTAGCGCGTTAGAAAGATAAAATATATGTCAAAGTGTGTAGAATCTGATAAAGTAAAGTGCTAAGTACAAATGAAACAATAGCACATATAGTATATGAAAGTGGATGCCCCTAAGAACCATTGTGGGACTAGTAATAGGTATTTCACCAAACATCCATGTTGCATGTATAGATCTGTAGAATCTGCAATCACAACTAGAAAGTCAAGTGAACGTGCATGTGTGTATGATAAAGATAATTACATACAAGATATTTATCTATCATGTGTAATAAAATGAACATGTAACAAGTAAATACAAACAAGAGTAAGTATAACCAATATATGCAATATGTTATGGATGGATGGAATGGAATGCAGAGTGAATGATAGAGAGATTTCCCCGAGTGCATGGAGTTGTATGTAGTGAGGTTCATTTGTTTATGCACCCTCAGCAGTCAATAATGAACCATAAACAAGAGTGCATCATCAAGTAATGGTCGAGCAATGTGTTGTGTGTAACGTAGTGTGATGAATTATGTGTAGTGATGATATGCAACATAGAGATGAGGTGTGAAAATTTGTGATGATGTATCCTAAATTTTATATCACAAGATGAGTAGGAGAAGTGATAATGTATCATATAGATTATATCACTAATCTAGGAATGTTGCATGAGGAAAAGATTGAATAATTGAATGTGTGAGTGTGATAAGGTCCATTTGTGATGTATACCCTCAACAGTCCAATATGGACCGTGAGACTAAAGTGTGTCATCGAGTAATGAGTGCAACGTGTATATGTAGATGTGTAAAATATGTCAATAGATGTAGTAATGAGGTAATTTCATGTGATATGCAACGTGTAGTGTGTATTGTAGGATGTATAGTATGTAATGTAGGATTGTGTAGATGATATATGTGTAGAATGTGCATGATGTATGAAGCACAAAGTGTAAATGATGCATGATAGATGTAATATATAAAATGTAGAATATAAGGTGTAAGATGATGTATGCGTACAAAGATGTAGGATTGTGTGAGGATGTGTATTGTGTAGTGTTTATAGTGTAGTGTGTGAGGTTCATGTGTATAGGATGCCCTCAACAGTCAAGTGTGAAGAAGAACATAAGTGTGTCATCGGGTAATGATGATGTTAGCATGTTTGTAGTATAAGATGCATGTTGATGTTAGGGGGAGAAATAAGCATAATGCCCCCAAGTGTGTGGTGATGCATGTATTATTCGATGAATGATGTTTAACAACAAATAGAGAAGTGGTGAAGTATCATAGATATTGTAAGATTGATTGAGTGATGGGATAAATAATGAGATATTGTATGGTATGTGTTATAAGTGATAGATGGTTATAGATGTATGTATATATGAGTGATTATGTAATAGATAGATATGTTCATATAAGATGGAACAAGGTTCTAAATATTGTAATAGCCCCTCAATAGTCATATAAGAACCATAAGAATATATGTGTGTCATCAAGAAGGTAAGGTGAAAGGGGTCGCCTACCAAAGATCAAGTTTGTGTGAAGCAGTCGAAGCGTGCATGGAAAAAGCAACAGCAACGCCATGCAATGGTGGCAAAAATGTGTCTTGGTGATCAGTAGGAGTAGTTGCTTTGACAAAATGAATTTGAAACTGAAGTGGAGCAGGATGGGGAGGAATCTTGAATGGTGGTAACTTAGGTGGATTGACGACGTTGCAGATGACTTGATAGGATAGGAAGATGGCTGATGTTGAGAGGTGGTTACCTATTTGGACTTTGTAATGTCACATATGACTTAGTAAGAGGGTTTTTGGATTGATTCTTAATGGAGGTTGCTTAGGTGATGATTGATTTTCCTTATAAGGAACATGAGAAGCGATGGCATGGTGCTCATTATTGGGATAGAACAATTTTAGATGGGCATTTTACATAATGTTGTGTAGCAAATGAGATAAATCCTTGACGCTCAAGATTCTTGATTCGTCATCATAAATCATAGTAGTCATTATCATTGGGTAGCGAATGTTGTGCAGCGAATGAGATAGATCCCCGAGCACTCGTGTCCTCCCATGGGCGCTTTTGTCCTACACATTGTTGGGTCTTAGAAGCTCCAAAGTGAGCCTTGACAACAACGTTACTTCCAGTTTGTTTCAGCTATGCCCCTACCCATATCACTTCTAGATCACTTGAAAAATAGCTAAGACATCTATCTCTCTCACTTTCTCAGAGTTTCATATCATTGTTTGTTTGTTTTTTGTCAATTTTCTTGTATTTTATCACTTGTGTATCATTAGTTACACTAGTTACTCTGAAATATAGATTTAATTCAATTTATATTAAATCACTTACTTTTACGCCAAAGACAATATAAACAGGTGGTCTACAATCAAATGCCAAAGACAACATTAAATGAACAACATAGATTACTTTCAAGGTCGTTGATATGGACCACCACATGGACAATGACGATTATGATGTTGTTAGTGGCTCCATAGGATTTCTACTTGTAAACATTCCTTTGGCGTAATAATAGTGATGTCATATGGTCATCACTATGGTAATACTATTCTACTACAATCGAATGGGTTATGCATACAACGAGCATCCTCGCCTAGGCAATAGTTATTCACTTCTGCTCTCAAGGTATCACTAGGAATGTGAAAATCTCCTTGTTACTCTGAAGATTCTTCCGAGAACCACGGTGCCTGGAATGCGGAGGAGGATGAATACATCATAATTCATGGCGATGTTGGATGTAGATCTCTTCCCCAAAAGTAAGTAAATCATTAATGGGCTTGTCCTCATTATAAAATTAATTTGAAATATGAGCCTAATGGTTCAATAGTCGGAACTGTAGTGAATAATTATAAGCTAATTCATACATTGTTTCTGAAGTGGTGTGGGAAGAGTTACAGTTTTTGCATTCATTGAACTGTCTAACGTCCTAACATTATGCGGGGATACATTTCCTGGACGAAGAGGAGCTCATTATTAGACTGCATCGTCTCCTCTTCAATATGTAACAAGTTCAACACAATGTTCAACTCAACATTTAATTAAGAATGCTTAATGTAAAACACTACAACAATATTTCAAATTATGGTTGTTGATTAATATAAATGTTTTTTTATACATAAATGGTCATTGATATCAGGATGGCTGCTAGGGCGAGTCCTAATGCAGGTGATGGTGGTTCAAAACAGTACCTCTACAAGAAACAATTGTAAGAATATCAAAGAGGCACAAGAAGAACATGCTGGACTATTATAAGTCATTATATCTTTAGGCTTTAGGTCTATTGGTGTTGCACAAACTGCTTTGTATTCCAAATCGTGGTGCGAGTTTCTGTTTGAAGACAACATCACACACAATATTATGCCTAGTTTTATCGAATCAGGATCTACGTCCACAGGTATTAATACACACTCTCTTAAAAATGAAGTTTACATGAACCAGAATTTGTTATTTTTGAACGACATGTCTTCTTCCGACTGTGAGCTGCTCTCGTCATCGTGCAATATAAACATGGGTTCATCATCAAATGACAAATACAACGTTAAATGAACCACTCATATTAGAACAAGTCATCAATACAGAGTACCACATGGACAATGGCGATTAGATGTTGTCAAAGGACCTTAGGATTTCTATCTGTAAACATGCCTTTCAATGTAAATATCTGCACCGCTCATTTGAAGCACATAGAGTTAGACCTATGAAAAACATTGGCTAAAATCGTCCACTGAGTGGTTTTTTCTCCATCCGCATCTCCAAACATGATGTTTACCATCAAGGACAGAGTTACGTAACCTTTCGTGGGATGCACAATATTGGGGATATAAATCATTTTAATTGAAGTGTTGGTCATGTGTATTCCCACATTTCTACACTTGGTTTCCCACACCTTGAGTTGGAGTATCATCGTGCCTACTTTAAGTCTATAACTAACTCTTCGTCAAATTTCCAATTGTGCTCAATTTTGTCAAATCAAGATCCATGTCTAAGAATATTTAGATTGAAGGTGTTGTTAAGTTAGATTCACACCCATTCCATTTGACACATGGAAGCGAATGGGTGGTCTAAATGTTTTGGTTGTTAATAATTATAGTTGTTGATTTTTACATTGATCCTCATAGTCTAGACACATAATTTATCGACCTTAATGTTTTGCACGGATAAACACCAGTCAGGTTCAATTTTGTGTCAATCTACTTTGATGGTGTGTGCTCAATGCAAGTGGGATTGTGGCCCTCACAAAAATGTGCACCCATACTAAAGCCCCACAACTAATATGTTAACACTCATGAAAACCGCCAACATGATTGATACATCATGCAAAAGGGGGCTCAAAATTCATCAAATTTCATGGGGATTCAAAATGAAACTCACTCCAACGCTTAATAGAGCCTAATATGCATGCATAACAAGCTAGATCTCATATGGCTTCTTGTTACGTGACTCAAGCTTAGGTTTTGTAGCCATGAACATTTACTAACTTTTACGGTGGGTAAAACCATGAAAAATTTACTCACAAATTACAAATTTTTTAGGGGTTTTTGACGTTTTCCCATGTGCAGGATAGGTAGACCTCACCACCTTAGGGTTGTTCGAGATGATAAAGTGAAGCAAATATATAATATATTATTCGAGTAGGAAAAATCTAAGTGGAGAGTAGGTGTAGGACATGCATGTATTTAATTCTGACATTTTTCTTTCCAAAATTCCATTCATGATTTCCTCTTATTAGATGGCCATGAATTCTTTGGTCATTTCCAAATTGTCAAATCAATGTCATCCATGTGAATTTGGTTGTCTTGCTCCCTACCAAATCTTCCCATAGTCACATGTTTTGACCATCTATTGTAGCGATAGTCTTCAATTCAATGTTTTGAAGGGAAAACAAGTCACTTGTGGTACCGACCTACCATTATGACAAAATCCTTTTAATTTGTATTAGATCTACATTTGGTTACAAGATTAACAAGCATCAACATTTGCATTGAGGGTCCTCTAAGCTCACTTTCATATTACATCATGGATCCTATATTTAGTATTGTGATTTGAACTTTCTTGCATTTGGAATCTATTTGCACCTCTTACAAGATCACATGAGTTTTTATCTTCCCTCGACTCACCAACTATTTTGTTTTGCATGCAATGGTTAAACATTGCATTGGTTGAATCTCTAAATAACTAGATGAAGTTATATACACGTGTCCATATGTCCGTATATATGGGTTTTCATCTCTTGCAATTATCTTCAACCTACATCCATGCATTCAATAGATTCCATGCATTTAGATTTGTTGTCTCATTAACATTATAATCTTCGAACCGATCAACCAAATTATAATCTTCAAACCAATCAACCAAATTATATTCTTCAAACTAAAAAGTTTCCTATTCATAACCTTGGATGAACTAGAGGATTGAAGGAGGACCCATGCACACACGCAAAAAAATCCTTCTTTTGCCAATGCCTCAAACATTAATTATGTTGATAGGTGTTTCCAAATGGGAGTCCCGGTGGTTGTGTCTAGCATGCATCATGGTAATAGAAGGTTGAGGTTTATGTTGACAATCATTGATAGGTGCATCATTAAGACTTTTGATGAGGAAAACCTTAATTACTACCTTGATCGCTAAAGAGAAACCCTAATTACATATTTGCATGATATCGATGACATAAAGAAACCTAAATGCAAGGTTTCTATATCAAACATATGTAGAGTATGAGATTATGACATATGCAAGTTTCCCTTAGAAGTATTTATCAACCATGTCTTACTTTTTGAGATATCTCTAATGGCCATTTCCTCAATGACCTACACATTGCACCCCCTTTCTTCTTCAAATGATTGACAAATACAATCTATGGTTCATATGTGATGCAAAGCCTAATCACAACTAAACAACTCACAATGTTAGATTAACCAAACAAACTCCACTAACTATCTTTTCTCAAGCCAATTACTCACTTCTCCAAGCTTGGAAGTTCTTCCTTTATTAAGTCAAATCACTTAATATCAACCCACAGTGTTATTTTGATCACAAAAATCCAAAACAATTCCTTAAGGTCTTTAAAACTAGTTGAATCTTCAACTCAGGGTTGTGAACAAGTTCACTCTATTGGTTTTAACTCTAAGATCTAGATACCTCCACCTACACCAAGCCTATAGTTCAGGGTTAAGATAATTTATGGGGAGTGGAAATGAATTAATATGAAATTATAGTCTACTCACTTCTTACAAACCTCCTAATAGAGATTAACACTCCTTCAAATAAACTACTCCTTTGTATTGCTTTATACGGTCTTTATAATGTCAATTCACACTCGTCACAAAGTTAATAGCCTTGAAATCTTATTTGTTAGCCCTATCTTTCACTCCCAACAATTTCAAACACCTTTGATGAGGTTTTCAACCCCCCTTTATCTCTTTTTACCTCTCCGAAGGTGCAGGCTCTAAAACTTAGTAAAAGCTCTACTTCCTTAACAATTGTCTTGTTCTTATTAGGCCTTTTAAAGTTACTTAGAAATTTGCCATAGAGAAATCTCCTGTAACAAGTTGATTCAATCTAAATAGATTTGAAATCTCTTGAACAACCTCGGGACAAAGGTATGTACAAATTTTTGAGTATTTTTTGGTTTGTTGTCGAGATATTCAAGGTTTTCCTTCAAAACCCTAGCTTGAGGGTTTTCAACTCTATGTAAGCCCGGGAGGGCACATTTTGATGTTTCTTCATTACTTTTCCACTGTATTCACTCCTACGAGTTTTATAAGGACTGTGTCAATCTTCCTCAACTATCAAAATACACAATAACCCATAACGATGCTTCACCTCTCTAGGAATTCATATTTTCACAAAGTTGATTAGCTTGCATGCACCCTGTCTTGCCCGAGGAACTACCGTTAGTTACTCCGAGGGTTTTCTTCAATTTAGAATGATCTGTGAAAAGAATTTAGCCTAGGGAAAACATGATACAACTTCCTAACACAAGAAACCACACAACTCTTCAAAGTATCCTCACTCTACAAGTTCGCATGAATCTGACCATACTACTGAACCCTACAACAATTACTCCAAGATATCATAGCAAAACATCTTCTCATAATGTAAAACTACCTTCATCACCCAAGAATCATTTCTCATCGAACAAACAAGAATTCCTAGTCAATCAAGATCAACATGCAATTCATTTACCCAACACTTGTATTATAAGGTTTAATTGTGCTCATTGTACAATCTATTATAGATCTCAAGGAAATGCTACAACAACCATTTGCAAACTAGTGCTTACATACATGGCTTAGAATTGAGTATTTCTTACCAACTTAAGTGTTATCATCAAGAGATTCACCATCTTTAACTCATGTTATGCATAACTTCAAAGGATCAAATTCAGAATTTAAAACTATTCACAATTAATACCCACAAAATCCCTTCATTATTTAGATATGGGAGCTCCCTCTCTTCTCTAGTTTGGACCATTCAAATGATGAATGGAAAACAATTACATCATGATATATATACCTTTCCAAGTCAATTTTCATTCGAATGGAGGAGCAGTTTAAACCCATTGTCTCAAGAGCACTCTTAGGCTTAACACAAGATTCTTAACTAGAAAGCTAATTCTTTAACTTCAAAACATATATTGTGATTTCTAGACCCTTATAGGTCCTTTATATGTTTGACATTCCATGAAGGCTCCCATAAAGTAGACTAAAACCCTAATCAACCCAAAAATGGTCTTCAAATTCAAAGTTTTCCTTTTGAAGGAAAGTACAAAATTCAAATTTTGAAAACCAAAACTCAACCTAACACATCTAAGTGACTCCTAATGACCTCTAGATCCTATAAACACACTTGACAAACCAAAACTTGATGTTTCCATCCTTATGTACATGCTAGAGATGATGCTCCTGCATCAATATGTTCCTAGTTATGACAAAGAAGAGTTTTATATTTGTCCCCCACCATTTTCCTCACCCATGGGCTTCTCCTCCCTCAAATCCCTTCTTCATCAACACTCTTCCTCCTTCAATGTTTTGCCTACCCAAGTTTAAATTCTTTGACACATCCCCTTAAGTGTTCCTTCACACATCTCACATGTGATTATTAATTTAGTAGATGGACTAATAGAATTGAACTTGACAGTGTTTCATACCCAAAATTTCCTTATATTTATTTTCAAATTTCCCGTTTGTGCCCTGATCAGAACGTTTTGGGCGCAATTGCTATTAAATTTAACCGTTGGAACTGTAAATTGTATTTGAATCTGCTTCTGCCTAAATGACATTATCCTGCCACACGCAACGTTTGCTCTATAATACGCTACCAAATCTGGAGCTCTACGCGTTCCACAGTGAGAAACACTCGGACACCATTAAGTTTTAAATGATCAAACCCTAGTTCTTGAAACAAAATCAAATATTAAAGAGACACCTCTATCAGAAGCATTTCGGGAGCGATAATGGCAATGCCAGTATAAAAATGTTGAGGAATTCAGCGAGGATTTGATTCCGCAGATCTTCAATTTTTTTATTGGATGGTTCGATTGCTTGACAGATTGAAAGCTTCTCCGATTTCTTCTAACTGCTTTGCAAGTGAGTCATTTATTTGTTTTCTTTACGAGGGTTTTATGGGGACGTTTATAGTCATGTTGGATAACCTTTTTATCGTCTATGATGTTCTTGTTTATTTATTTTTGTGCTAGAGTGAAATCATTTTATCCAATGTCTTTGTGGCGCTGTTTCTTATTCCTCGTGATTCAAGGGTTTGATATTATTTTTGGTGTTTAAGTGCACATCAAAAATCTGTGTAGAAATGAAGAGGGAAATGGACAATGGAGCTTTACAACCTCAACAACCACCCTCCGCTGAGAAGGTCTCTGTACGAGTGGATGCTCCTGAAGGAGCAAGTCTACGCTGGCTGGGTGGTGGATGGGAGTTGAGCTGTTGTTTAGAAACCATTTTACTTAAGCAATCTGTGGAAGGGTAATTTTACTTCTCATGGCACATTCTCTAAATTCAGCAACCGATGGACAGCAGCGTCCAGAAGTAAGTCAAAACTTGGAAGAAGGCAAAGAACATCAACATTCCAGTTAAGATAGTAGACACATGGACTCAGTACTGTTTGTGCACAAATACCGTTCTACTTTGGGCATTGATGGTGTACACACTCACTACTCATTCTGCTCAACCATTCAGTTCAAACTAACATGCATCTAAGGTGGGTATTAAATCACTTCTATCACTCTGTTTCATTAAATCCAATACAGTGAAAGCAGGAGCAGTGAGTGCTTTGATCGAAGGTCTGGTAGATTATGAGAAATGTGAAGCAGAATGGGCTCTTGACTCCATTGAATTGCTGTACAGAACTGATTCAGGCTGCAAGGCTCTATGCGAGGATGCGCTAACTGTCCATGTCTTGGTAAAGATCATCCTCAAGGTCTCTGGCAGGGCCACAGAATATGCAGCCGGAGCGCTGCTTGTGACCTGCAGTGCATCAGAGACGTCACAAAAGGGGGCTATACAAGCTGGTATTCTTACACAGCTACTGCTTCTTGTTCATAGTGATTGCATGGAGAGGGCGAAAAGAAAAGCACAGATGTTACTCAAACTCCTTAGGAATGCCTGGCCGGATGATTCCTCATCACCGGGCTTTGGCAGGACAGATGTTGTGCCCGTGCAAGATGGTGTTGGATTCGTTGTTGAAACATCCTCCATGTTTGTGCAGAACTGATTCAGGCTGCAAGGCTCTATGTGACGATGCTCTAAGTGTCCCTGTTTTGGTAAAGATCATCCTCAAGGTCTCTGGCAGGGCCACAGAATATGCAGCTGGAGCACTGCTTGTGACCTGCAGTGCATCAGAGGCATCACAAAAGGGGGCTATACAAGCTGGTATTCTTACACAGCTACTGCTTCTTGTTCATAGTGATTGCACGGAGAGGGTGAAAAGAAAAGCACAGATGTTACTCAAACTCCTTAGGAATGCCTGGCTGGATGATTCCTCATCACCGGGCTTTGGCAGGACAGATGTTGTGCCCGTACAAGATGGTGTTGGATTCGTTGTTGAGACATCCACCATGTTTGTCCATACCCCAAGGTCTCTGGGTTTTTCTTAGGGTGTTTATACGTACCCAAAATTGTAGGGTGCTGCACCGCCGGAACAACGTTACACGTGCCCCAATGATGATACAAGTCTCCTCGCAAGGTGTTCGGGATCGGAAAAGCTCTCCAAGTATGCGTTAACATCCCGCATGCCCCGCTTTAGCCCCCTGCGTGTTTTGCTTTTCCTTCCCCTCTTTTTCTTTGCTTTTCGGTCATGGCGAAACCGCCGCCCCGCTCAGGCGGCGGTCCTTCACGTGTTTTCAGAATGCTCTTTTAACGCGACTGTGTAAAATTTCAACGTTTACCAGCTTTTTCACCGCCTTTGCTTGTATTTTTGATTTTGGTTCCCTGGAGTAGTGTTTTGACATTGTTTATGGTTTAAGAGATCAAATTGGTTTGCACCTTTGGGTAAATGGGATTCTATAAATAGCTGACTTGTGCTCAAGCAAATGGCCCTCAAATTTGCCTCTCAATTTCTCTACGGTAGCTTAGTCTTTCAATTTTGCTTAGGATTCATAGTTTCATTTATTGTATGCATGGTTAGTGTTGTTTAGCTGTTAGGAAGCCACATAATCTTCTTGTGCTAGTGTAGTTACTATTTCATGCAATTCATTGGAATATGATAGTTTGATTTTCAGTAGGAAGCCATTAAAGTTGCAGGTCTTGTTCGTCAAGCAGGATAGTTTCAGGTTCTGGACGTTTTATGTTGTATGACTCACAATAAATCCCGCTAGGAATTGCATAAGCCAAGCTCTGTTCTCTTGCGCTATCCCTCTCCTACTCGCATTGTATTCAGTCTACATCCTAAGCTGCCGTTATTTCGATACCAACTTCTGTTGATGCTAACATCACACGCTTTTCTGGATTCACGTGAGCACAAAAGAATGAGGAGATCATCTTTGAGGGACAAAGCCACACACAACCAGGATTCACCATTGTTCTGCAAAATCCAGGTTCAAGCTTTCAAAGTTCTAGCTAAAATATATCAAATAGAGTAATCAATCATTTCATTTCAGTTAATCTCACTTTCGATATTGCGGGAAGTTGTGGGGATTGATAGTTTTTGAGAAACTATGATTCACTCCTCACTTCTGAGGTAGGATCGAGAGTCTTTCAAATAGATTAGATCAGTTATCTAGTTATTTAGAATAGATTTACAACTGCATAGGCAAGTAGCTATACTCGGCTGCTTTGTTTGTTTTAATTTTGTTATTAGTTTAGTTGTTAATTTCTAGATATTTTAAATAATTGCTCTTTCAATTCTGTTCAATAGTTCATCAAAAATACAAAAATAGAGAAGTTATATATGCCGTAGATATACTTTACATAGTTAATTTTACTCTGCTACAGTTAGATTTACATTGTTTCTTTTGCATGACAATCACGGGACCTAGAGAGCCCAGAGAATACGTATTCGAGCCAATCGTGCCTCAACCCAATCTTGTTACATGTTAAAGAATAGTGATATAGATCGAGAATCTTAGAATCCAAGTCTTTCCGAACAACAACGGACTTACAGAGATCAACTCACACGGTTAAGAGGGTTAAATATAGAAGACGACCAAGCACACACATTCTCGGTCAAACCAGCCAAACTGATTACTCTAGATAAAAATCCACATGATCGTAGAAGGGCTTGAAAGAGAGCAAACATTCGGTTGTGATCCTTTGGTCCCACCAAACGCAGGAGACATTCTCACCGATATGACACTAGCTTAAGAATTCGGGTTGCTGTAACGCTTGTAAGGTACTCGAGAAGATTCGCATACTTGTAGTTCTAAACATAGAGGCCGAAAAGGCATACGACTATTGGATACTAGGGATTAGGGACTCGATTCCGCACATGACCATAAAGCAGTCCACAACAACCATGAATCTACGGTTGTGATCCACAAATCCCACAACCCAACGAGTCCATAGGTCAATCCGACGTTGACGCTGGCTTACGCACATTAGTATTCAAATCCACTTCACTTCCACCTATCATCATCACATAATTATCCTTGTTGGATATAGCAGCTAACGAAGCTAAGGATTTTGGACTAGACCGGAGAATCGCCCGTAGAGTCCACTATATCCATCATCCATCCTATGACCCTATTTGGAGATATACACGAAACAATCCTAGGTCATTTTCCCGTATCCCACAACCTATAGACCGGATTACACCAAAGCTCGATATTGATTGGAGCCTTCGAGCAGTCATCCTCGCCGACCGATCTATCACGCCAGTTCAGGTTAGGAGGGCCTTCTTTGCCTTAGATTCGCAGATTCCACTAGTGCGCGTCGAAGACATAAGATTGCCTAACTAGCTTGTCTACATCCCACACATAGTCCATCCCCACCGGCTATCTTGGCACGACCTCGGGAGGTCGGGTGCGAGGAAGAGTTACTTGTAGATTCCCATGCTCGCTTGTCACTTTTCCATCGTATGTGTTCAAGGTAGAAGCCCACATCTGCAAAGCTATTTAGGTCATCCATATTATCTAACTCGTTGGCATTAGTAGCCAACATGGCATTGTAGATTTTTTGACTTCATATTCTTGAGTAGTGTGATATATATAGCCGAGTTATGCTTTATGGGTTGTGCTGATTTTGGAGGCTTATATCTTTGTACCTATCTCTGTCATGAAGAAGCTCTCAGATTAAGAGCTAATAGGAGAATGGATAAGGAAGAGTCTAATAATTCTCGTGAAAATTATTTTGGGACAACTTTGTTGATTCTGTCCCCTTGATTTTCAAATAAAACAGATTTCTTTGGATTACAAAGGGCTGTTTGGCTGTCTGGGTGTCTTAAGCCATGAAATTCTTGGGTGTCCATTACCATGTGCTTTGTTTGTGGATTCCTTTTCAAAACAATTAACGAGTTACTGAAGATTCACACTCCCAAGTCATATTGAGCAAAATCCTGTCATATGCTTAAGTAGAGCACTGCATGATAACTAAAGGGAATGGGCATCATGTGATTCTAAATTGTAACTAAAACATGCAATCTGTTTTAAGGTGTTTTCCCCATTTTAGCAACCTCCATACATACAGCACCTGCAAAAACTAGAGCCACTCTGTCCATGCATAAATGGTGCGTACCAGGACAGTATTAAATTACTTAAGGAAAATGAGAACATACAAACTTCTGTTTAAGTCTATATTCATTGTACAAATTGGGTGTGTGGTCATAAAATTCAATTGAGAAAGACACAAAACAGAATTTCTTGTTGAATACACAATTAGAGCTCAAAATTAGATTGTACAAAACTATTCAACATCCAGGCAGGGCAGGTCACTCTCTCCTATTGCATTAGCAACGTCTCCATACATACAGCAGCTGCAAAACTGGAGCCACTCTGTCCATGCATAAATGGTGCGTACGGGACAGTATTAAATTACTTAGGGAGAATGAGAACATACAAACTTCTGTTTAAGTCTATATTCATTGTACAAATTGGGTGTGTGGTCATAAAATTCAATTGAGAAAGACACAAAACAGAATTTCTTGTTGAATACACAATTAGAGCTCAAAATTAGATTGTACAAAACTATTCAACATCCAGGCAGGGCAGGTCACTCTCTCCTATTGCATTAGCAACGCCTCCATACATACAGCAGCTGCAAAAACTGGAGCCACTCTGTCCATGCATAAATGGTGCGTACCAGGACAGTATTAAATTACTTAGGGAAAATGAGAACACACAAACTTCTGTTTAAGACTATATTCATTGTACAAATTGGGTGTGTGGTCATAAAATTCAATTGAGAAAGACACAAAACAGAATTTCTTGTTGAATACACAATTAGAGCTCAAAATTAGATTGTACAAAACTATTCAACATCCAGGCGGGGCAGGTCACTCTCTCCCATTGCAGATTGATTAGTACTTTATTCATTAATTAGTACTTAATTTTATATAATATGACTGTCCATTTGTAGTGAGATCAAATCAGTATGGATATTGATTGAGTTTCTAGAGTCAGTCCTAGAACATGTGGTCAGGATGTAGTAGTCTTTAATCCTTCAGATTAATGCAATTTTTTTGGGCAAAGCAGTGTGGTGAGAGTTCTATTAATGTTGTTCCATATGAGGTTGATTGGTGACATTTGTCTTATTTAGGATTTCAGTCACTGATTATTTGATATTCCAAAAACATAAGTTAGAATTTTAAAGTTTGTCCATTTTATTTTCACTACTGAAATGTCAGTATAAAGCCAAATTTGTACATTTTGAGGAAGGGCATGACGCTTCGGAAAGTGTTTTGGGCACCTGTGGGAACGGGCTTTGTTGTTGAAGTGGAAATTCTCGACAAGCAGCAATATTATGCATGCAGGGACCTTCCATTTTACTGGGTTAGGTATGATAAGATTTAGGTGCATGTTTAACGGTAGGTGTATGGTACAAAGGTTGATGAAATAAGCATTTCATTAAAAGCCTGTTGGAGTGATTACGTATTTAGAATTTATGGAGTAAGGCCATATGTTTTTGGTTTCCTGCAATGGGCAAAATGCACTGAAGCTAAAGCATAGACAGATTTCTTCCGCAAGCCAATATTACACAGCCTCTACTTTGCAATGTCATTTATCGGTAGAAGGTGTTTTAGTAAAATGCGGGATTGACAGTGATTCCTATGTTCCAGAGTAAGTTTTTTTTTTGGAGTAGGAGCTGGATGAAGTATAACTGAGATTCAGGGATTTGTTCACAAACAGTACTAAGTTCATGCTTCTTCTATGTTAACTGGATAGATGCACACTTCCGGTATTCAGCTGTTTTCCCCTTGAAATTACTGGGATTTTAGATGGATAATTTTGTTATGTATTGCAGAGTTGTTTTCCTATACTAAACAAGGGTGTAAATAACCATGTGGATACACAAAGTTTTTTTAATTCTATTTTGGAATGCATAAATTAAGCTATTCATTCATCAAGTTTCTTACAAGGTCTGTCTTTTTCAGATGTGCATCATACAAACACCGTGAAATTTGCGACGAATACAAATATGAGTGCATACATATGAAAGCAGCGTACAGATAGCATCTTTGCATATGTGAGTAATTCCTCTATTCCCTAAATATTAAAAAGTAATCAGTTTTGAGATTCTAAGTCTTGTACTATATGTACTGTTAGTGATTTTGTTCTCTGAGCCTCGGACAGTAGTGTAATCATTGCACTCAGTACTATTATCATGAATGCATTAAAGAGAATGACAAAGTGACAATGTGGAATTACCATGTACAAACAAATGACGGTCATCTTTTCTACGAAGCAGGGTAGTTATATTGACATATTACAAAATTCGAAATTTACATTTGTGAAGGCCTGTACAGCTGTACATGGTATTTAGGTGGGAGTTTATGGTTCGTTGTTATAGAAGTGAGCATAGAATTTTTCTCTGAGGATTTTTGGCTGTCCTCCACTGCAATTATTGTCTGTTGTAGCATTTGGTGTGCTTGCTCTATTCTTTTATGAGTTAGCAGCATGGTGAAAATCATATCTTTGTCCACTATTGTTGCACTTTGGCAATGGTCTTCTATGCATTTAGATAGCAGGTGGTGGAGGTAGCTGCTGTCATCGTCAATCTGAGTAGCTATATTGTAGAAGTTATTTGCCATTGCTAGTGTACCTATACATGCACAATATAAGCTTTGTATGTTAGGTACGGTGTTTTTTGTTTTGCAGCCTGAGATGCATGTATTGTTTATGGAAAGCATGCATAAAAGTATAGGGGTAGTGTATTTGCTTACATAAGTTGTGTACGGAGAGGCACGTTGTTGGAGGAGTGCTTCTGCTTGTAGGCGAGCGTGGGCATGTCCATCTTCTTGTAGGCGTTTGTACCGGTCAAAGGAGAATGCTGGGAAAATCTGTAGGTCTTCAAGAGCGCGTACATGGGATAGGGTTGTGAAAGTTAGGCCTTGGCGTTTTGTGTGCCCTATATCAATGGTTGCCTTGTCGAGGGTGAGTCCCTGTGCTTTGTGAATTGTTAGTGCCCATGCCATTTTTAGAGGAACTTGCTGGCGTGTGCCTCTGGTTATTGGTGGAACTGGCATATATGTTGGGTGTGCAGTATCCCATGGTGGCCCTATATAGGTTTTGAAATTGACAACTACATATAATGGCAAAGTTGGGGGTGCAACCTGGGGCATACATTATAGCAATGACCTAGCCCCGAGCACTGTTGACAAGGCCGACTTGAACCCATAAATTTGCAGTAAGCATGGCTTCTTCACCCTCACAAATGAGGAGCGTACTCTCAAGTTGCATGTTGGTTGTCCTTTCTGCTTTGTTCTGGTGGTTTTGTTCAACTTCGCTTAGTGCAATTGGCATGTTAAGGGCCCACATTCTATGCTTGTTATGTAAAGTGACCAACACATTGGTAGCATATAAGTGTTGCATCTTTAAAAGGCTCCTGGTCTGCAAGGGAGATGCATGCAAGAGTTCTAGACATTAATACGCCTTCATTTGTGGCAATTGCATTTCTGATATTGAGTAGGAGGTTTCTAAAAATGAGCTAGGGGGTGCTAACTGCTAATGCCTTGCTGTCGAAAGTTGATGGTTAAAGTTACTATGCTTGTGAATTATGACCATAACATGTGCCCATAAGTGCCACCAATGTATAAGGGAGTATCTTTAATTGAAGGTAGTTGTGCTAGGTCGCCAACAAGTATGATTGAGCAGTTCCTAAACATGTGTTTGCAAATGGGGAATGCCTCTTGTAGCCGATTGTTTATATGGCTTAGCAGCTTTGGCCCAATGAAGCTCATCTCATCAATTAGAATGTATTCCACATTGCGTAGGTCTTCTTGAAAAGTAAAAAGTGTTTTCCCTCGGAGTGGTGTAACTTTTGATATGGGGATGTGCAGAGAGGAATGTATTGTGGTGGCATTAATGTTGAATGCTGCAATACCTGTCAGGGCTAAAAGTAGTCGCCCTGAATGTGAATTGGGTTGCATATGGTATGTATATGTAATCTTCCGTATTAAGTATGATTTACCTGTGTCAGCTGTGCCTTGGATTATCTTGTAGAGGTGTGTTACACTAGGGCTTGCAGATGCATGTGCTGTGATTATTAGGAGTGCCTCAGTTTGCTTTGTTGATAAGTTGTAGGCATCTGTAGAAGATAGAAGCACGAGGTTACCAATTTTGGTGGCGATATGTGTAGTTTCTATGAAATTTGGGGCTGCTTTGTGTAAGTGGTTGGCAGTTGAAGCTTGTGGCCACATGTTGCTAAGATCAAAATTACGCTTGCCAAGGAGTTCTAGATCACTGATGTTAAGGGTTCCTATCAGGTGGAACCAGGAAAAAGTTCCCACTCCATTTGTGCTAATCTTGCTTCAGCCATGTTTCCTTCCTAGCTAGTTGTATCAGAGTTGTATGCAGGATCAGTAGCTGCACGTTTTACATGCAAAGGTTGGTATGTTGGTAGGAATGTACCCCAATGGTGGGTTAGTGTTTCATGTAAGTGGTTGGCAGTTGAAGTTTGTGGCCACATGTTGCTAAGATCAATTGCTAAGATCAAAATCACGCTTGTCAAGGAGTTCTAGATCACTGATGTTAAGGGTCCCTATTGGTTGGAACCAGGAAAAAGTTCCCACTCCATTTGTGCTAATCTTACTTCAGCCATGTTTCCTTCCGAGCTGGTTGTATCAGAGTTGTATGCGGGATCAGTAGCTGCACGTTCTACATGCGAGGGTTGGTATGTTGGCAGGAATGTACCCCAATTATGGGTTAGTGTTTCTTTGCATATGCCTATGCCAGCTACAATATCACAGAATGGTTTGTATAGCAAGAGTTTTGTAAAGTAAAAGGCTTCATACGATGTTGATCCAACAGTAGGGGTGATTGTAATGCGAGGAAACACTCTAACAACTGCTTGTTTTGTTCATTCTTTCCACTTATGTATTTTTTGGCGCTTATCGTATGACCATGACCTTGTTGATTCTATTAAGTTGTGGGAATCTAAGGGGTCTTTTCATATACATTGATGCGGCTCTTGGCAGTGGCTTTGAGAGACCTGTTTGTAAATTTATTTCCCTACAGTTAGGGTTACAAAATTTCAGATACATATTGATAGTGATAGTTTTAGTAGCATATGGCATGTTCCTTGTGCATCGATATCTTGATCAACAATTGTTTCAGAAAGTAGTTTGTTGTATACAATGCTAACAACCTTTTCAAATGTTGTGTTATCCGTTATTCTTACTAACATGTGATGGTATGTTTCTGATTTTTGCTTTGCCTTAGATGCGTATTTTGCTATATATTTCAGAATGGTATACTGTGAAACTGCTGATTGATAATCAATATTGGCTTGCCACATTATTTGCATGGTCATGTTGTGAATATTTAGCTTGCCGTCATTGTGAGCTGGACTATACACCGTCTGTCCATGTATGTTTAGGCATAATGTGGAGATGGGTTGAATAGGCCACAGACATTTGTACCTACACTGTAGTTGTGTGCCTTTTTTGTGTAGGCATGTATATGTAGTACAGTTTGTATAGCGTTGTACATGGTTAACTAGGTCTGCATAATCTGCTTCATTGTTGGCGACAAGTATAGCTGGAGAAAGCAGTAAGCATGGATCGTCATTTGCTGCGCAAGCCATGTGGCAAGCAGTAGCAAAGTTTGGCATAGGGTTCCATGTTGTGATGTAGCTATCAAAGTAGGCTTTAGTGGCGTTGACAACGTGAGGGTTGTTCCAGTCTAATGTTTCCATGTTGGGGCTGTTAACTAGCCATATGAAGCCATGAATGTGAGTCGATCCTCTGTGTTGCCAATCAAATCTAGTTAATCACAGTAGATCAGTATAGAAGAGATGTACCATAGTGGGTTTTAGTAAAAAGTATTGGCAACTTGTAATGTACTTAGATTTACTTGTACCAAAAGTCTTTTGTATGCAACTGTTTTTCCAAGATTTCTTCTCAGAATATAGAGAATTTGGCTGCCATATACATGGTTGTCAAATGTGGGTACACTATTATGTTGTGGATTCTCCATTTGTGTGCAGTGGTAGGGGCTGTAGGACATTGGCCAGGCATGAGTTGATGCAAATCAGGCCATCTAGTATCAGCACAACACCCAGGGTGAAGAACAATGTTTGGCAACCTAGCTGGGTGATCATGTTGGAGAGTTCGTTTTTTCATTGTGACCAAAAAGATCTTGAACCTCTAAGGTTGGAACCAAATCGCATGAGTTGATTTGCTATTTGCTCGTCCAGGTGGTTTTGCACTAAAGTACGAAGGTCGTTAACAATCGTAGGTGAATCATCCTCACTGTTTTATTTAGCAAAAATAGATAACATGGCCTGGCTTCTATGGCGCATCATAAGGTTCAGCAGAAAATAGCGGAACCGAGGGTGGATGCCAAACCGATTGTCATGGTACTGAATTAAGTAGAAAGCATATTCATGTATTTGGACCTCTGTCTGCCGAGGTTGGCGAAACATAGCCATGCCCGATAGGAAAAATGTTGGAAAGGCCACAGAAAATAGGCCCTCTATTGAATATTCATTTATGGGGTCTGAACTTATTTGGGGCCAATCAACTAAGGATGGGGTGCTTTGAGTTTTGTTTTGCAAATATATCTTAATCTCCTCAACCTCTGTACCAGCAGATGGGATGGATGTAACAAATGATGAGGAAATGATTGTTGGGTGCCGTATTGTTGTTGGTTCAGTTTCATCTATTTGAGGAGAAGGTGAGAGTGTAGTGAGGGAGATGTCAGATATGAAGGGTAGGCTATCAGAGATATCTGTGGCAATAATGGGTAAGCTTGTAAGGGCACCATCATCTATGATGACATCCCTGTAGTATGGATCATTCTGTATTTTGTATGCAAGCACATCACGGACATATTCCCTACTCACAAAGTATTCGTATGGTTTGCCTTCTGCTTCGAGCCTTTTAAGTATTAGGATATCTAGGTCATGTGGACGGCGTGGTAAAAAGTGCAATATGGATGAAATGTCTTGGGGAAACTTATGGTATGTCCAATGTACATGTATTGGCCCCCACGAGTGTGGGTGACCTGTAGGAGGGGTGCAAATCTCGCAATATAAGCATTTCTTCAACCTGTGTTAAAATGGCCAGTTCTTTGGGTTGAGGCCCATGGTCCATATTGTTCTAGGAAGAGAAGTGGTGGCCCTTTTTCTCGTGGGTACACCTACAACACATAGGGCATGTAGTTGTTGTGGGTTTTGGTTGTATCACTGGGCATTATTCATTAAAGACTAAACAAGTATCTTTACAAAATAAGGAATCTAGTCGCTTGCAAAAGATTTGTTGAATGTTACTGAAATCAATCTGGGAACTATTGCTTGGCTGGGGCTGGTTTTTTTGGAGGGTAAAGCACGGGATTGATGCCTGCTGCGACGGGCTGCATTGAGGCTATCTTTCCGGTTGGCATAGATGTGTCGGCATTTTTCATTTAGTGCTTCCTTGTTCTGACTGTAAGCCAACCGCTGTTGTGCATTCAACATAATGGTCAGGAAAATGTAGTATCTACACCGTACATCACAAGACATTATATTACAGAAAGTGAGGTTTATGTTCCAAGTATGAGATGCACATAAAAACAGCGTGACTTAAATGGCTGAAACGTAATAGAACAATCATTTATGTACGCTTACCTATGTTCTTAACATCTTATCAATGTATACAAGCGAGTGTGAACTGTAAATTCAATATAAAAAGATTTGACTTTTACATTTTACTAAAAAGAGGTGGGGATGAATATAAGTGTAAGTGGGTGTTTCCAAGTTGGGCTTTGCATGTGGGAACAGAAAATGATAGTTTGTATGTAAAAAGGAGTATCCGTAAGAGAGTTCTAGTTGTAGCTTATACAATTTTGTTAAAGTTATCAAGGCTGCTTTTATGTCGTCATATTTCATTTTTTTGTTTTTGTATAGTGTAAGGGTGTATATGTATGGGAATCTGGGTTAGGCATATTAGAAGAAGCCATTTCTGCTTGTATATCTTAATCTGGAGTGCTCTATCGCTTGCCGGGACAACTATCTATATGGTAGTTGCAGGCTCACAAGCAGACAGTACACTATGGAAGAGAGTGCTGCCTTAGCAGGTATCTCAGGGGCTTCTGTAGGGGCATTTGTATTTGGAACAACACTGTTTCTAAGACGTACATTACCATTCGTTGAAATAGTGAGGCACGAGTTGGTTTGTGCTACCGCTATTATCCCAGAAGTTTTGTGTACATAACTGTATGCATTGTATGTGTACACATGTGTGTGCACATGTTTGATATAGGCGGTAGGCAGATTTATGTTGTAAGTGGTATGAAAGAGCTCATTGTAGTCATGTTATGTTCCCGCTTAGTGTTATCAGAGCATGGCAGTGTACTGTAAGTGCGAATTGTAGTAGCAAAGTGTGTATTATTTAATACGGTGGGTACTTTATTTACAATAAACACAATGCTATAAATATGTATATCATATTACAGGTTTGCATGCAGGCATATTTGCATGTTTCTTAGGTAGAAGAGAGGTTTTATTGGGCATATATACAAATATAGTACAAGGATAAACTGTTCAGGATTTACAGATATCTTACAATCAAAATGTGTTTATTTATTCAACAGAGTCTAAGAAAGCTGTTAGGAGGGCTGGATGGTCTGTATCTTGTTTGGATGCAGCTGTGCTATGTATGGTACATGATAGTTGCTCCTTGCCATTGTAGGTACCTGTTGAATCGGAAAGGATAAATGCGAATCCATGGAATAGCACAAGAATCTGCAGACAAACCCAAAAGAGCTTTGGCCGCATCATCAAAAGTTGTTGCCCATATAGTGCTAGTAGGATCCTCTAGCATCATGTGCAATGCATATTTATATTCACATAAACCTGAATCCAAGTTACATTTTAAACAATGCCAAGAAGTGTCTATATTTCCAACCAGTTTTTACGGCATTGTTTACCATTAACCATGTGAAAGCAAGTAGGATAACAATAGTCTTCCATGTTGATATGTATAATGGTAGCAACAACTGCAATTGAAATATCCCTTATGGGATACCACTTTAAAATGCACAAAATATTGAAAATTGCAGCAAAGTAAAATTTCTGATTTTTACTGAAAATGTCCAGCTAGGACAGCGAATGGTATTAAATTGATATCACACAAAATATTTGCCCACAGTGCATGAAATTTTGAGGGAAGCTTGCAACAATAATAATAAACACTATGAAAACATTTTTGGAATAATATATTGCTGCCAGAAAAATTACAGAATGCCCTAGGCGGCTGGAAAACTTCAGAGGTTCGTAACCCTCTAAATACAAGAGCAATAATAAGGGTCTTTGGAAATAACATTAACAGATATAGGCAGTAATAGTTCCACCTTCAGATCTGAAAACAACCTGACTGGAAAACCCCCAAATAAAGGTTGCAAGTCGCCTCGCTTGGAATGGGGTCGGGAAATGATGGAGGCGCCTTCAACGTGCTGCCACGCCCAGCCCAAATGGTTGCCGTGAATTTGATTTGGAGCCCCTCTGATTGTCTTCCTCAAATGCCCCAAAACCCTCGAAATCCTTCCTCTTAAACCTCTGATAATGTCTCTGCCACACAACCCTGAAAGCGGCTCCAAAATGACAGACTAGGGTAGACATCTCACTACCGAAGAATACCCTGCTAGCTAGGGACGGGTCTCTCACCACCGAAGCTAGGGTCCCTGTGGGATTTGACTCCACAAGCTGTAGATGCACAACAACAACAATTGCACGTGAAGGGGTCAATAAAATGTATGTCAAAAGTTCCTCTCCTTTCTCTCCCGGATCCTTATATACATTCCAAAGCAAAAGAGCCCTAATAGACCGAGATGCGTTTCATTCCACGAGAGGGGCTAATAAAATAAAGTAACTTAAGTTACTTTTCCCTTTAAGCCGCCATGGTCCAAAAGTGACCCTCAACGCAAAATTAGATTATTAACGTGGCCCCCCCTCCCCATAGCTCCCAACGTCCACAACTCCTTGGTCGATCGATCACGGCTTGGACTCGATGGCCCAGGCCTTTGGTGCACTTGAAAAGGGGACATTACAGGTCCTCCCTTCTCGAGAAATGCTTGACCCCAAGCATTAGGCTCGCAGAAAAGGGGGACAGTTTTCCACCTCACCGTCCTCCAAGGATCCGTGTAATCCGAAGCAACCGAGAAACCCCATGCCGTCTTGACCTCCCGAGAGCATGTTGTTTGTGAAGTAGAATGATACCCAAACCGACTCTACCGGTACCCGCACCGAAATTTCCAATCGGTCCAATCCCGCTTGTCTGCAAGGTTGGTAAGATCACTTCTCTCTAACCAACTCACCGGTTATGAAATTCCACTCCAAATCTTGTAGAATCCCCTAGATCAACCGTGAAACCGTATACACCAAATGGTGCTAACTCTCCCACATGACTGCAACTCGTGAGAGCAATGCTCTTCATAATGTATCTCAATGTGTTCGTGGGGTAAAGTCCCAAGACTCCAGTAGATGTCAACCGCCATATCAGCTCCATAAAGTCCACCTCCGTTGAATGTGAACCTGGTACCGGATAACCATGAGTGTTGTTTGTGAAGTAGAATGAAATACATAGGTGTGCTATCCCACGACTCAAAAAAGATGAACCGTAACCGACTTGTCATGGTGACAAACCGTACATGCTCGTATACAATGAGGATATCCAATCAACCTATGCCATATGAACCTCTCTCGACATGAACCCGTAGGTCTCATGAAGCTCAAGTTCCAAGAATGGAGAACAATGCACATGTCGCAATATCTCTATCTCAACCATGAACTGACACAAGGTACAATCTGGGTATGAGATCATCTCATCCTCCCAAATCATTTGTATGTGACCATCCATCAAGTGTGAGTCTTCGAGTACTCAACATCAAATGAGATCTAACTCATATAACCAACATAATGATAAATGGTCCAAATTGACATCTGTAATCAGAATCGTCTCATGTGCAACACTATTGGTTACACCCACATCCATGACTCCACTCACCCCATCTAGAGTCAAAGTCTCCATCATATCTAACTCACTCCCCAATTCAACATCATCCAACTCACTCTCCACATAAGTCATTATGGTGTGCTCTGTGCTTGCAGCAAACAATCTGTTAGAATAGGAGTCATCAAATATCCCACTTGTCTCATTCCTTGTGATGTCACCATGACCCACAAGACGCTAAGTTCCTTCACAATTCAACTGCTGCAACGACATGCTTCTTTCTTCACCAATCACATCTTTTGCAATCTGCCCTTGTATACCATGAAATCTGATTTCTTTGTTTTCTTTGAAAAAATTCGGTTTATCCACATGAGGGATGAATGCAAATTTCCCAAAAGATGGAAGCCAATATGTCCAATGAATGATTCCAACTCCAAGTAACCCAAATGTACAAACACATTCAAGTACTTCACATCTCTTAATGACAATAAAGAAATGAGTTACCTTTTTTGTGCAAGACATGTCTTTCCATGGACATAACTCATCAATTCCCTGTATGTTGGGAATACACATGGCTGCTCCCTCATCATACTTTATTCTTTTTCCCCATATTTTCATTTCACTGTAAATGCAAGAGAAAGGGAAATCAATATTAGAACTCATGCATCCATAAACTTTATCATAAGGAACTTCATACCCTTTGTTGTACCCATGGATTCTCGTCATGAGAGAAGACAACACATCTGAAATAGCATAATTGGGGCTGCTCATCATACCTTTGCAACTCAGAATTTCTGATATAGGATCAACATCTTCATTCTCCTTTGATTTTTCAACACATGCATCATCGTCTTCCTTGACATCATGCAACCATTGCATCCCAAAAATAGTCTCACCTCTAGCAAATTCAACCACAATAAATATACCACATACCTCATGTCCTTTCACTATCATGGGCTCCTGCATTGTTTTCTTTGCCAACATATGCTTATTAGTTGAATCAAGAGCAATGTGAATGGAGGATGTGTTTATCCCATCTAGCATACCTTGAGACGTGATTATGAAATAGTCTTCCCCAATCATCCAAGCATATAAATGTTGTCCCAAATAATAGAGACATGGCAACAACATAGGAGAACTCAACAAGCTAGGAAAATGGTAACCATTCTCATTATGATGCTAAAGTCATGAATGCACCTTGAATTCAACTCTTCTTTTTTAACAACAAATTGCACCTTGATTCTTTGAGCACTTTGAGGACCAAATGCCCCCACTAACCCTTCCAAGGGTTCCACCATGTAGCTGGTATAAAAATCAGTCATGGGCTCTATTAATAAAGCATTTTCCCTCTCTTTATGACTGCTGTTATACACAGTCCAGCAGGCTGAAGATGATTAAAAAATATTCTCTTACCCTTTTTAGCAATCTAGAAAACCAACGCTAGTACCTTGAGAGTTACTCTCCTTCTTCGCACTGAGTCTCCAATGAAGAAATCATGCACAAAGTTTTCAAAATCAGAATTGATAGTTTTGGATAATTGCAACATATTACCAGGATCCCATACCTTATAATGCCCATGAACCCTTGTATCATGTAAGGTCTGCCATCTTTGCTTCTCTTGTATCTCCTCATAAAGAAAATTATCACTCTTTGTCTTCACGATGACTTGACTTTGATGCACCAAATTCTTAGCATTCTTATCAACAATAGGCAGAATACTATCATGATAAAATGTTGTAATGATATAGGATGAAGATGATGAAATAAATCCATGCTACTACTAACCTCCTTATAAAGAATATCATTAAAAAGTTCACCTTCTATTGTTGCGTTAGAAACCTCCAAAACAACACCATCCCTATTGTGATTCATGATTTTAGATGGAGAATAAGTGGAACAAGAATCAACACCTTTCACAATTTTATGCTCATTACTGCTTGGTAAATCCATCCCATATGATAATGACTTATTCTTTGGAGGATTGATAGGTACCTTTTGGATTGAAATATCTTTTCGGTTTTTGCAGAACCAACCAGCCATGTTTGTTCATACCTTTCAATGCCATCAATGTCCTCCGTGTGTTCAAGATAGACATATGTTGAGCTGCCCCCAACATTGTTGCTTGAGTGCCCGTTGAAAGTATCTGAAAGCTGATCAAAAGTTGTTGGTTTGGAAATTACAGCAGGATCATTTGCCCACATCTTTTCCTTGAACTCTTGTAGGTGTTGTCTTGCTTGGGTGGCTATCAATCTAGCAGCTCTAGCTCTGCTATTCCATTCCTCCCACCGTTTTAGAGTTTCCATTACATCCTCCTTGCTTGCATATACAAATTTCTTCTCCTGAGCTGGAATAATTTCTGTAACAAGCAAAGTTTCACTAATGCAATTATTTTGCTCAATGGAAATCATACCCTTTTGTCTAGAAGCTTCTTCTACAAATGATTTCCTTTGTAATTCAGGTACCGGTATATGATGATCTCGCTTGGGCTTGCTACCAATCTTCATCATGCAATAATCTAGAAATGACATATTATCTCGAAACCCTTACTCAAAGATTGGTATTTCCTCCAACAAGAATCCTCATCAATCACCTCTATTGGCCGCCCTCTATCACTTGTTCTCACCATGTTCCTTATTGTCCCTAGATCTGCTTTGATTCACATTCTGAGTGAGCTGGCTCAAATAAATGTTAGTGGCTTCCTGTTATTTCACCATGTTGGTGAACATTTCCTTCATAAAACCCACATTGAGATCTTTCCAAACTACCATATTTAACCCACACAGCTGGAGGAACAACAGCTTTGATACCATTGAAATATCCCTTATGGGATACCACTTTAAATGCACCAAATATTGAAAATTGCAGCAAAGTAAAATACTGATTTTTACTGAAAATGTCCAGCTAGGACAGCGAATGGTATTAAATTGATATCACACAAAATATTTGCCCACAGTGCATGAAATTTTGAGGGAAGCTTGCAACAGTAATAATAAACACTATGAAAACATTTTTGGAATAATATATTGCTGCCAGAAAAATTACAGAATGCCCTAGGCGGCTGGAAAACTTCAGAGGTTTGTAACCCTCTAAATACAAGAGCAAAAATAAGGGTCTTTGGAAATAACATTACATGATATAGGCGTGTAATAGTTCCACCTTCAGATCTGAAAACAATCGATTGGAAAACCCCAAATAAAGGTTCGCAAGTCGCCTCGCTTGGAATGGGGTCGGGAAATGATGGATGCGCCTTCAACGTGCCGCCACGCCTGACCCAAATGGTTGCGTGAATTTGATTTGGAGCCCTCCGATTGTCTTTCTCAAATGCCCCAAAACCCTCGAAATCCTTCCTCTTAAACCTCTCGATAATGTCTCGCCACACAACCCACGAAAGCGGCTCCAAAATGACAGACTAGGGTAGACATCTCACTACCGAAGAATGCCCTGCTAGCTAGGGACGGGTCTCTCACCACCGAAGCTAGGGTCCCTGTGGGATTTGACTCCACAAGCTGTAGATGCACAGCAACAACAGTTGCACGTGAAGGGGTCAATAAAATGTATGTCAAAATTTCCTCTCCTTTCTCTCCCATCTCCTTATATACATTCCAAAGCAAAAGAGCCCTAATAGACCTAGACGCGTTTCATTCCACGGAGGGGCCAATAAAATAAAGTAACTTAAGTTACTTTTCCCCTTTAAGCCGCCATGGTCCAAAAGTGCCCTCAACGCAAAATTAGACTATTAGAACCACGTGGCCCCTCCCCATAGCTCCCAGTCCACGGCTCCTTGGGTCGACCATGACTTGGACTCGACTCTGGCCCTTAGGCCTTTGGCGACCACCGAAATATCCCTAATGGGATACCACTTAAAAATGCACAAAATATTGAAAACTTGCAGCCACATAAAATATTGATTTTACTAGATTTTTACAGTTGGGACAACGAACTAAAGAAACTTAATATTTGCCAAAATGTCCACCCGAATTACTTGAAAATTTAAATAGAGCTTGATGTTATTATAGAGGACATAATAAAACTGTTTTTGGGAATTTTACACAAATCAAACTGTTGCCAAAAAATTACAGAATGCCCTAGGCGGCTGGAAAACTTCAGAGGTTCGTGACCCTCTAAATACAAGAGCAGAATAAGGGTCTTTGGAAATAACATTAATGAGATATAGGCGTAATAGTTCCACCTTCGATCTGAAAACGATCGATTTGGAAAATCCCCAAATAAAGGTTGCAAGTCGCCTTGCTTGGAATGGGGTCGGGAAATGATGGAGGCGCCTTCAACGTGCTGCCACGCCTAGCCTAAATGGCTGCCGTGAATCTGATCTGGAGCCCCTCTGATTGTCTTCCTCAAATGCCCCCAAAACCCTCGAAATCCTTCCTCTTAAACCTCTGATAATGTCTCTGCCACACAGCCCTGAAAGCGGCTCCAAAATGACAGACTAGGGTAGATCTCTCACTACCGAAGAATGCCCTGCTAGCTAGGGACGGGTCTCTCACCACCGAATTTAGGGTCCCCTGTGGGATTTGACTCCACAAGTGTAGATGCCAACAACAAGCAATCGCACGTGAAGGGGGTCATGTAAAATGTATGTCAAAAGTTCCTCTCCTTTCTCTCCTAGCTCCTTATATACATTCCAAAGCAAAAGAGCCCCAATAGACCTAGACGCGTTTCATTCCACGGAGGGGCCAATAAAATAAAGTAACTTAAGTTACTTTTCCCCTTTAAGTCGCCATGGTCCAAAAGTGACCCTCAATGCAAAATTAGACTATTAGAACCACGTGGCCCCCTCCCCATAGCTCCCAGCGTCCACAGCTCCTTGGGTCTGACCACGGCTTGGACTCGACCTGGCCCTTAGGCCTTTGGCGCAGGAAAAGGGGACATTACAGCAACTGTCGGGGTTTTGTAGAGTGCATTCATGGATGTCAGCAACAGTTTACCCAACCGCTACTTCTGCACTCAGTGTAACTGACACATCTGTCGCTGCTGCACGGTTCTTAACCAAATACGGATTGCCTTTGTTTCTTATACTCCGGGTGCAAGAAATAGTCGTGTATTAGGCCCTGTGGTTAGGTTTCTTTGCCCAAATGTGGTAACTTTGGATTTTTTAATAGCTACGATCGGCATATGTATGACATGCTCATCTTGTTGCTGCTGTAACTTTTGTGTGGTTTCATCACATAAAGTTGCCCACAAGGTGATGCTTACAGTATATCCTGTGTGGTTGTTTATGGTAACAGTAGATCGTTGAGTACAACTCTCATCTTTTCGGGTAATGGTAGAAATAGCGGATGCAGAGGCAACAATGCCAATAACATTTACTATAGAGGCAAGAAGTACCTGCTGGAGTGCAATGATATTGGTGAACTGGAAATGTTAGACATGAATTTCTGATGTAGGCTGTACACAGAGCTGAAGAATAAAATGCATGTTGAGAATGAGCTCCCACAGGCTGGTGGAGTCTTTATATGCTGGTTTGATATATTTTAAGAGACATTTCAACATGGAATAAACAACTCCAACTTGAACTGCGTCATTGTAATAAGCAGTAGCATTGCGAAGCAAGTCACATTGATGTCATCGCGTAGAGGATCAATGGCATTAAAATTTAAAATTCATAACCTTACCCTCACCCTTTTCATTGACATAGTTATTTATAGGTCCTTTGCGAGTTATCCTGCCTTCGATTGCCCAGTTCATCTGGTATGGATACAATTTGTTAATGGTCATTGTGGCAACAAGCTGTGAGGGTCTGGTAGTCTCCGCCACTGCTGTGAAGCTTCTACAGATAAAGGTTGGAACTGGGGTATAATTACTCTTGTAAGGGCAAAACAGAATACATCAAAGCGACGAATGCAACAGAGGCAAAGGCATAAGGAATAAGAAATGCAAATAGCAATACTAAAGTTTAAATGTATGAGCATGGGGATGAAACATAGTGGTGAAAATAGGAGGAACACCAGAGGAACACCAGTAACACATGCAAGTATACGAATGGGTTTTCCAGTTGTCACAGATTCAATGACAAAATTGAGGCCTCAACAATGTGGGGCAGCAACAATGAATGACAACAGGGTTTTTTTGGTTGTAGAGAGAACTGTATTATGGATTAATAAGGTATTGGTTACCTGCAGCAGCAATTCCTATTGATAATTGGTGTAGCTGAGCTGAAGAAGATAATACAAATAATACTTGGTGATGCCTGGGTTTTTATTGCATTGTGCGTTGGGCCTAGATGAACAGGGCTTATTTCAGCAGGAGGCAAAAATTATGGGGGTCCTTTTTTATTGGAAAATGGAAAAAAATTGTTGCAAGCATTGAAATTATGCATAAATGGTTGAATCTGCAGGTGGTGCATTAAATGGGCTTGGCAAATAACCTACAAATTTCTTGTCGACGGAAAAGCTAAACAAAGGCATAAGTCATCATAAAAACTCTAAATTGGAAGGTTTTTCCTAGGGCACAGTTTTCTTTGCTACTATAGGGTTCAGCCAAAATCAAGCCTTACTGCACATGTTGACACGGTAAAAGTTTTCAAAGCTCATGTCCCAAACAAATACTGAAGCCTTAATAGTCCAAAACGCGGACAGTGCTACCAATTTACTAATCAAAACCTAGAATGACAAAGAGTACACATACAGGAAAACAAAACCTTGCTGCCTTAGGTTGCAATGTTAAATTCTTGTGGTTGCATCGCCATCCACACAAGGCTGCATGGAGGAAGGCCACTCCATATCACCATAAAGCTGCAACTATGATATTCTAGCGGGAGAAGGTGCGTACTCGAAAACCCACTAAACAGCCACACCTGGCATACATGTGTGTGTGCAAAATAAGAGCTTTGGTGGCCCATGATGCCAAAGCCCTGATTTTGCACACACATGTATGCCAAGGGCGGATAACCAGTTAAAATCATAACAAACAATATTTTGATATAACGATATCTCCTGCCATTTGAATCCGATGAATGTCAAAATTCCCAAGTATCTGTTGGCTGCACAAAGTGTTCCTATGTAGCAGCCATGTCAGGTCTGTCATTGCTCCAAATTTGCGCCACCTGTGCTTTCTTTTGCAAAGGGTCTGTTCCAGCTGTCTTCCTCAAGTACGTCACTGCGATTTACAGATGAATTTCAGGAATAGAAGACAAACAATATTCCATGTCTATGCTAAACTAGTAACCCACAATACGTTCCAGAAATTGGCATAAGAGTCTTGGTGAATACCAGAACCCTGGGAAGACTACAAAGCAAGCCAATCAAACACCAGTTCTACTATATCATTTGCAACCATGAGGGCACCAGTTGAATAAGCACAAATCAGAATACCAAAATATAAAAGCAACCCATAAGCTGGCTACAGGCATATCTGCCAACAAGGCAATGTGTAAACATGAATTCCCAAAAACAAAACATAGGCCTCAAAAGGAGAATAGTGAAAATAGACAAACCTGTATGGTACTGGTGGTGGACCCGTGCAGGAAACTTTTAGGGAGGGGCAGCAACAGAATGGCGATACCAAACAGGGAATAGGAAAATGATAAAAAAACCCAGAAAAGCCACACGGGGCAGGGTATGGCGATGGCAGGCAGAAGTGCACATAGGTGGTGGGGAAAGGGCATAACAGATCTGCAGCATGTGACACGCATTGGTGAGGAGATAACACAACAGGGGTGCAGCTAGTGACAAATAGGTGAAGCAGGAGGGTGCAAGCGAGGCCTAAACAGGAGAGCGTCATCATGGGAGATCTATCCCAACTGTAGACACACCTTCGGCGTAATTATTGGATGAGTTTCAAACAGTTTTTCTAAATTAAACAAACTATCCTGTCAACAATCTTGGATGCACCACTTTATTCGTTGGATTCTATTGAGGCAATCATGCATGAGCTTGGGGTGAGTGCAATTTATCATACACACATCCTGTCATTTTTGTCAATCATCCAGCTCGATAAATTCAAGCATATTATTACTTGGATGAATTTACATAATGTTTTAAAATAAGAGGCGCCTATATCTATTTTCCTCTTTATTTGAACAACAAATTTTGAGCATTGCTGTCACATTTTTTTGTTTTATCTTCTGCCACAGCTTTGTCGGTCTCTATTTCATGGAACCTGTCCAAGTTGCACGTGGGAAAAAAGAAAAGCTTGAACTAAACACTTTTTCAGTCTTGTCCTCAATCCCCAAAATTTTATATTTGGATTCGGTGATCTAAATAAGCATATCTCCTTGGGCTCCTCGCCCCACAAGAATATATGCATGTATGTTTAATCTAGTCATCTTATGAGAAAAGAGAACTATTGGAGTAGGGATTTATTTTGTGGCAACTGGTCTTTGATATTTAATCTTGATCTCTTTGAATTGATATCAAATTATTTGTATGAATAATACAATAGTCTGGAACAATGGTTGTGATCAGGGAAAAGATAAAACATTGGGACATGAAAGCTAAAGTATATGCAATTACAAAGAGAAAACAAAACAAAACTACATGGCCACAGGGTAGCAGATATTCTTTTTTACTCTTTTGTGTCTTGAAATAAGGTCCAAGGAATTATTAAATATTTTGTTAGAGGAAAACAAAATTAGGCTAGTTAAACAAGATTTTTATTTTGCTTTTATTTTTTTAACCATAAACTCAAGCTAGTGTTAGAGAAACTTCTCCTTGTCAAACCAAAACAAAGTGGAAAAGGATGAATAATGGTTAAAGCCAATTGCATGTTTGACAAAAATAAAAATAAAAACTAAAAAATAAAAAATAAAATGGTATTAAGACCAGCATTAGTATGTTTGTCAAAAATAAAAATAAAAAAATTAAATGGTGTTAAGACCAACTTTAGTTGTTTGAGTCTTGTTTTCCTCGGGTAATGCTATATGATTTTTCTTCCAAAAATAACATGTATGACACTTTTCAGGAGAGCCTTGCTTTGTTAACTGTGCCGGTCTATTTGTGAACCCATGGATAATGAATTTGAATCCCACTCAAGCATTTTCCTACCATGGTTTCTCTTTGGATTGTTTTTATCCCATTGAAATTCTAGAGTGGGCCTTCTTTGATATGTAATGGCAATGCGGTTGGTGATTAACTTACCCTCCCAGTTTGGCTTTGACAAAAGTTGCGGATCTCGATGTCAATGTTATTGATCAGAAACTTTGCATCCTTAAACTCCAATTGTCATCCTCATATGTTTGTCGATTGTGACTTGTCTAAAGCATTTGTTCATATAATTGGTTCTTTGTTTTTCAACATTTGCTCAAATGTATGTTTTTTGAAGCATGACTGCTATGAATTTATAGTTGTATTTACACCACTTTCTTGGTTACCCTAAATGTGTAATGTCCCCAATTCCGAGCAGTTGGCCTAACGGCCATATTTTGGTCTTAGCCTTGGTCATTCCCAAGGGGCTAACGACTTTGGAGGTTATTGGGGATGGTTGTCTGATTTCCTACTATGTTTTTGTTATATTTTGGGCGTTGGGAGGGTCTAATGGGCCCTTTGTGTTCTATTTTGTCGTTGGGATCACTTAAGTGGACACTTTTGGCATTTAATGTTATGTTTCTTCGTTGGGGCCACTTAAAGTCCCTTTTTGGCGACTTGGGGGATATGTATTGCATTAAATGTTATATTTCTTCGTTGGGGCTCATAAAAAGCTATATAGGGAGGTGGAGGGTGGAGTTGGAAATCATTCTTGCATACATATTTTCTTTGGTGATACTTGATAGTGAGCAACTGCTGTTTGCTTGTTCCGCTTGTGGAGTGAATCCCACAAGATCCCTAGCTTCGGTGGTGAGAGATCCACTCCTAGCTAGAAGGGCACTCTTCGGTGGTGAAAGATCCACCCTAGTTTGCTAGGCTCTTGCACCTTTTCAGATCTGATTTGCAGTCATCTTCAGGCAGGGTTTTCCAAGGGCAGTTTCGGGAAAATCACGATAACTTTCTGGGTTTTTCTCCGTTTGAAGTGAAATTCGTTGTGGCAGCTAAGGAGAGGTTCTTTGACGAAACGGCAGGGTTTGTTGAGGGTTTCAGCCATTCCTAAGCAAAAACGACCTGTTTGGAGAATTGCAGGCCCTAAAATTTAGGGTTTCGGGTGGAATTTTCTAGATCTGAAGGTTGGCCTGTTTTTCTCATATTTTTCATAAGTTATTTCCAGAATTTCAGCTTTTTATGTTTGGTATTCGAAAAGATATGAATTTTCCGGAATTCTATCATTTTCAGAGCTTATAAAAAAATTCCTGGCAGTTTCCTATGTTATAAAAAATACAAAAACAATTTATTATTGTTAGTTATTATTTTTGCCAGCTTCCTGTGAAATTTGAAGTGTTTTGGGCAAGTATTTTTCAAGATATCATATTTTTATTGTTCGCTGCCCTATTTCTGCAAAAATCAGAAAAAAATCAGATTTAGTATTTGCTGCAAATTTCTGTATTTTGTCAATTTTTTTGTAAGATCCCAACAAGGGATATTTCAAAATGGCTCTTCCATGCAACCTCTTACCTTATTTGAGGACTTCTTCAAAGCAACTCACTTCTGCCCTACTTTTGTTGATGAATTTTTAATATAGCGTAAGCTTTTTTGCAACATTCTTTTCTCTAGAGTTGTGTGTTCAATCCATATCTATCCTATCGTTCACAGATCATGTTTTAGGCATCCTAATTATCACCGAAAACACATCACAATGGAAACAAATAACAAACCCACATGCCTAAAATTTATAAAATGCTTGCATTAGAAAACTTCACCATTAAAACAAATAAAAAGGGCTTTTGTAACATGTGATGTAATGAACTAGTTTTGTTTCTGTTTTACAGTTGTCTTACAGTAATTGTAAATGGTATACTTCTGCCTTACCCGTTTCAGTCTTTTCCACTGCAATGCATCTAGGTCATCAAATTCCTTTGGAACCAACCACCTTCTTCCCAGTATTGGACACTGTGAATGAATTGTCGATGCCTCACACCTATTGATGTGGAAGTTTTTGTAAACTGCAACAAATGCTGGTTTGGTCCAATCTGTTTCTCAAGCCCCCTCTTGTGGCCCAGTCATGTGCTTTGTACAGGCTTGAGTAGATATTCATGGATTGATTCAGTATATATCCCACTTCTGAATGGTACATAAGTTAAGATACTATCTAGTGAATTTCAAACCAAAGGAGTTTTTCTAAGTCAGTGAAATGAACTTACACAATGTGATGCATGTTCCAGACAATAGAGTGGGAATGGCAATCTTTTGTTGGGTCAAATAATGAAGTCCAACTGAATTGTTTATGATAATACAAAGAAGATAAACAATGATTTTTTCAATGCAAAGACCAGATTTATCAAATTTAATTGTTGATCATGTTCTTTTTTGGGGATGCAGACTTGAAGTGCTGTGACAGAAAACATAGGTGCTCTAAAACCAACACTGAACAAAAATAACATAGAGGAAATTTTCTATAACTTTGCGACAAAAAAAAAAAACAGTTTTTGTTTCATGTAAACATATTACACACCTCCTTTGTTGTTTCTGTACAGTAAATTAGTGCACATGTACTTATGAAAATAGTTTTGTTTTTGCATCTTGCAGGTCTTCACATGAAAATGCAAAAGAAACACTGAAATAAAGATACTTATACAAGGTAAGACACAGACCCATTTCTGATCTTCTATTTCAATAGTTATTTTTCATCGTACTTTAAAAAAAACAATAATACAATATGTTAAATAATTTAAAGAGACATAGGAACAAAAAGACATTGACACATTCAATAGACATAGATAAATACGAATCAGCAAAACAACCACACTCCATTAACATTGAGTGAATACTGCAACATGAAAATCTGATTAGACTTGATCCTTTCTTTTACAATTTTGGAGGCTTTCTCTTTGGCTCTTTCAAAATTAAGTTACACTTTTGTTATACGTTGCCAGAGTTGTGCAATGACACCATAACTTGTTTCTTAACCCATTTAGCAGAAGGTGCCCCAGATGCACTATGATCATACCAATACGAATTAGATCCTGATATGTCGTACAGTTTACACAAATTCACGATAAAGAAATATATCATTGCAAGATGAGAGTCTCTGCATCAGCCAATAGAAATGCAACAGATAATGGGCTTTGGGGAAATTCACTTTGCATTTACTGGTTGGAAAAATAGCTAAATATTCAAATATGTGTTTTGCTATTGACAAGAAGAAATAAGTATTTGCATTAAAATGTCAATTTGCTACACGACAAAGAAATATACTGTCACAGGATGAAAGTCTCTGCATCAGCCAATAGAAACGCAACAAAAAGGGCTTTGGGGAGATTCATTTTGCATTTACTGGTTGGAAAAATGGCTAAATATTCAAATATGTGTTTTGTCATTGACAAGAAGAAATAAGCATTTGCATTAAAATGTCAATGTGCCTTTTCCACCATATTCTATCTAATTTCATGATACAGATCCCCTTCATGGACATTTTGAATTGTTGTCCAAGAAAATCGACAAAGACGAAACTACTTTTTAGAAACCAAAGTTTCAGATAACTGTTCAAGTTAATGATTCTACATGAAGAAGATATCACACAACTAAGCTAAGTCATGTGTATACAAATAAGATATACAATGATTTTATCAGTGAAGACCAGTACATTTTTCAATGTTGAGTAGACATATATTTTATAGCATGGAGTTGCAATATTTTTATCCCTAAATACTTAATAATACATTTATCTTCTTGTATATTGTCCCTAAATACTTAATAATACATTTATCTTCTTGTATATTGTCAAGTATATTTTTATTCCCCCTGTGGATAATGCCAAAATGCACTTAAGCATATGTTAATGATCTTGTTGTGACGTGTCTGTTTTATTTTAAAAATAAATGGAAATGTGACTAAAAGAGATATGGTACACAGTTATCTATGATAAAATTTAAGGAATATTTTTATTCATTTGGCAATCTCGTTTTAAGATTGCTCACTACATGCAAGGCACACTTGGACTGTTGCCTTTAATGCTGTCACTTTTCATCTTTTATCTTCTTGAATCGTCCAAGGCGGGATTGACTTACTAGAGACAATTTAGGGTTTATCTTTCCTGCCATCTTTGTTACTGTGCGTCAGCAGAGGACAGCGCATGATTTAGATACTGTTTCCGTGTTCTGCAAGGTAAAATATAGCTACTGGTTGCAATGAGATCTTTCTTCATAGCTGGATCTGACTTCCATTTTTTTCTTTTGCATTTTGAATCCTGAACAATGTCGTGGGTTTGTTTTCGCATGTAGTAGCTTAAGCTTGGCTTTTATTTTCAAGGTTTACATGTTTCTATTGCTTCTACTCCCACCTTTTGTCTGTTTGCTTATATGCAGACTGGCTGTTGGCTATTTCATGAAGCTTAGCAGGTTTTGAACAATACATGACAAGTACCCAAGAAAAAGAAGAAGAAAGGTAGTCGAAAGTCTAGATAATCACCGAATCGTGCTTAGGGTTTAGGAGTTTAAATGGCACTAAAGGTCGCGGAAAATAACAAAATACCATATAAAGGGGGAAGACTATAAAAAATTGTTCAGATTGCCTGCGATTCTCGCAGGCTGGAACATTGCTTTCTGTTATAATGTTTGCCTGTTCACATAGATTGATGGGCATTGATGGTGTGTTTTACTTTCCCACGGAGGTAGTGTTTCCCACTGTATTTATTGTCGGTTTAATAAGGGTGTTCAACATAATATTGCAGCCGCATTCATAGGATTTTGTAAATTAGGGTTGAAATTTGACGAAAATATCTTAAATATGTTGCAAACGCTAACAAGAGCTACTGCGACAAAGTGGCTTTTTGGTCCCTGCCCAATGTAGGGTACTATAGGGCTTGACTGGTTGTTATTACTTCATTCTTTCAACCAATTATGAGCTAGTATCATTTAGCTTTGCAAAGGGACTGTCACTTCACTTCCCCTTCGCTTTTGACTATACTGGCAGACATTTTTGCATGACCAATTACTACATTATTATTTTTTAAACTCTGGCAATCAACAAAGCATGAATTGAAATGTGTCATTGAAGGGGTTCAAACTGCAAATATGAACAAAAAAGTCTTTTACTTCCAGCTGTTATGCTGTTTTTTTGGGGGAGGGCAAGTCAGCCAACTGGGACATAAATCATAAGTCTCAGTGAGTTGGAGTGAGTGTTATAACCATGGTTTGCGTAAGCGGTGTTTTGGAGCATATTCAAAGGGAAGTTCAATTTATGGAATTGCTGGTCAGTCTGGAATTCATTTAAGTCATTCAGTGCTTGAAGAGATTGCTTTGGTATGGGCCGACGAAACTTTGGTTTGAATTGTATGCTTTTCTGGGTTAAAAAAATTAGATTGTTTTCTGACCGTGCAACATGTGAGAAGAGGCCTCATATTTCATTAGGTCCAAAATGACATTGGCATTCCTCTGTGGTGTAGAGATTTTCTTATGATGCCTGCAGGTTCTCTATGCATCTTTACAGTGTGCTTGGATAATACAATTATTTTTATATACAAATTTTGAAGTCGTTTAAGTTTTTAAATAAATAATCAGTGTTACGCAGGACTCGCATCCGCCCCACTTTTCTAGGAGTCCTATATTTTTGAAAAAGGGGACATCCCCTAAGGATAGGGGACGCACCCAAGATGTCCTGGGTGCAGCAGAGTTTATGGGACAACATAGGGGATACCGTGATGTCCCGGAACATACGAGGGCCGATCTGGGGATATCACGACGTCCCCTACGTCTTACACACATAAAAATAACTAAACTTAAATCTAATGCTTTATTTTATGGATTACGGTGGGATGTGGATCTTGAGGATTCAAGGTAGATTGACGAAGATCAGGAGCAACGAGGATTGGTTGATATCTCCTTTGCAGATGTAGATGATGCTGATACAAATACTTCTAGTGAAGAGGAGTGGTTCGTGAGTGTTCCTTCAGAGGACTCTGATAGTGATTATTGAGTTGCCATTTTGGTTATGTAATATCATATATGTACTTTTGAGTTATGACTATAAGTCTATGACATAATATTTAATAACATATGTAGTTGTACTCTTCTCATGTTGATTATTGAAGACTTGTTGTTTTTAATTTTCAACTTTCATTGTCATATTGAAGTTTTGAACATTGAATATATAGCATTTTGGGCCTTGGCTTATGTGATGAATAATTGGATTAATCATTAATGGTTTCAATCTTCAAAATTTCAATTTTAAGTCTTAGTTTATTGAATTATTCATGTTATATTTGTAAAATAATAAATAAATAAATTATATATATTTTTATCAGCCGCCCCGTCGTCCCCCACCATCCCGAAATTTGAAAAAAAGTTGCTGTCCGGAAACCCCATCCCTACGTCCCGACCTCCCACCATCCCAGAATCTTAGGTAACCATGTAAATAATTGCTCCTTAATAAAGATAAAGCCCTATTCCCAAAATTATATGTGTTTTATGCCGAAGAAGATATCACTGGAACAACAGTCCAATGTTCAAATCTCTTTCCTCATGTTATAACAAGGATGCCATATTTCCAAGGAAAAAGGCCAGAAAAAATTGATTAATTATATAAGTCTACAACGAGCAAAATATCAGATCTAAATATGAATGTGGAAACACGTACTTAAAACTTAAGTTAGAAGAGATAAACTACCAAAATTAAAGGAGATTATCTCTAGGTTACAATGCCTACAGAATAGGACAGAATATTATTTGTCATGCATGGATCAATACATGAATAAACTAAGAAGTAAAAACTCATTTCAGCCCCTGCCAAACGAAACTATAGGATTTTCAAAGAGACTAGTCTCACGAATAGATTTAGAAGCAAATAACCATTTTAGCCCTGGCCGAAACTAAGCAACTCACCAGGCAACTCACTTTCTAAGGACTTAGTACCACAACCAAAGCAGACTTAGCCATGGAAGGTACATATTTGTCGCAGTCCAGGACTAGAACACTGCAATGCCGGCGTAGCTACCCGTTCTGGGACTCAATCCTGATGCATTTAAATAATTTAGTATCTTTTGTTACACACTTTGAACTATGGCCATCCATTTTCAAAAACAAATTCTTATTTCACCATGTTGGCATTTCCCAGTTTTGCTTTGGAATGGAATTGCATTGTACAATGCAAAACCTTTCAATGTGAATATACCTAATATAACTGGAAGCTCACAACAAGAATCCAATGAACGAAAAGTCTGTGAATACATAGAGTATCAAACATGCTAATAATATTTTCATCACAGTTTTGACAATAGATAGAAATAAGAAACAAACTAAAAAGAACTGGCATTGAATTTTTTTACACAAATAAAAATACTTCATTAATGAATCAAGCCAAAGCTTTGTAGATTTCCAAAGGTCCGAGTTTCAAAATGGCTTGCATTGAAATCTTAAGGCTCAATAACATGATTGGTGGTAGAAAATAATTACAAACTATGAGCAAAAATTGCCTGACTTTTTGCCATAGGCATACCAGCACTAAACGGGTCCATTGTTTTGTTTGGTTTGAACTCTCATTTAAAACAGATAAATACAAATAAAAATGACTTGTTTACACAGCACTGCATTATGTAGACAGTTTTCTGCTTCCATAAAATACCCAAAATGACATATTGCAGACAGTTAGCTGCTTCCAGCATTGCACAAAATTTAAGCAAAACCGTAACGTACACAACATATACCATCACAACATGGTGTTGTAGACAGTTTTCCGCTTCCACGTTTGTGCAAAATTTAAGCAAAACCGTAACCCACATAACATATACCATCACAACATGGTGTTGGAGCCCTGCCTTACTCAAGTTAACACCTCAACATGGTGTTGGAGCCCTGCCTTACTCAAGTTAAAACCTCAACATGGTGTTGGAGCCCTGCCTTAACCAAGTTAACACCTCAAAATCAAAAACAAATTCTAATTCCCAAACACACAGACTGGGGAAATACTTCAAATTACAACAATAGAATAGATTTTTTCAATTTTGTTTTCTAGTTAATTTTTTCATCTTTGATGTCTATGGATTATCAAACTACTTGAATTCTAATTAAAGCTGCGATCAGCCTTTAGAGGATGTCAAGGTTTCTTTAGTTGTCTATAAGATCGGATGATGCTTATTAAGTTATTCAACTTGGTGTTACGCGGGGATCGCCCCCTTTTCTACACGTCCGGGACGTCTCGGACGCCACAGGGGACGCATGGGGGCGTGGAAGCGTTTCCCCACGTTTCCTTTTTTGGCGGGAGAGGCGAAACGCCCTGGGGACGGCTAGGGAAGGAGAAAACGTCCCGGGGACGTTGGGGACATTGGGGGGCGGCGGGGGCGTCTCCGGACGTCACGGGAACTTCCGGGGACGTCCAGACGTCCCCGCCGTCCCCCGCGGCTAATACGTGTTTTAAAAAAAAAAAACATACTTTTTAGAGATTAAAACACTTTTTTTTTTATTTGTATATGTCTAATAACATAAAAGTGACATTCCTAACCTAACCCTAACCCTAAAAGTGCTATTTTATGTTATAAATTAACAATATGGGCTCATTTCATATTCACACCAAGCAAGAGCAAGAGCAAGAGTGAGAGCAAGAGCAAGAGCAAGAGGAAGAGCAAGAGTGAGAGCAAGGGCAAGAGGAAGAGCAAGAGCAAGAGCAAAGCAAGAGCAAGAGGGAGCAAGAGGTATTTATAATTTTATTTGCTTACAATACATGTTAAAGTTTTTTTTAAAATTTAGAATCTAGATTATATTTGCATTTGTTAGGGGCTGTTTTTTAGCATTTGCATCTACATTCACAATGTAATCATGCATATGCCATATAGTTTGTAGGATTTTTAAAAATGCATATTGCATAGGGTTTGGTTATACAAACTACAATGTAAATGGTTACATTTTTTTTTTAATTACATTTTTATTTCTAGTTTAAAATTTATATTATTTTTGCATTTTTTAGGGGTTGTTTTTTAGCATTTGCATCTACATTCATAATGCAATCATGCATATAGTTTGTGGGATTTAAAAAAATGCATCTTGCATGAAATTACTAGAGGCTAGGGTTTTTTAGAAATTTAAAATTTAAATGGCTACGTTTTTTTAAAATTAATTCATTACATAATCAATCAATCATATAGTTATGGTTGTTTTTAATTCATTACAGCAATCATCACCATGAGTTTTTAATTCACTCACAAGACCATGAGTGAGTATGAGTATAGAATATGAGCATGAATCAGAGCAGGAGAGGGTTGAACGGGAAGTTGAGATAGGTGGCCGTGGAAGAGTTGGTGATGCCACAATGGGGGAGAGTGAAGAAGGGGCACAAAATGTAGTGGCACAAAGAATCTGGTAGTTCAATTTGGTAGTGCTACCAATTGCCCCTCTCAAATGTTGTCCAAATTTGCCATTGGACCATTTGAGAAGAAGCCATTGCAACAATTTGCCCAAATAATTGATAACCCCAAGTCTGGAGGGGGGAGCAAAGTATGGAAGTGCAACATATGTGCACTGACTTGGCATGGTAGTATCACTAGGACCAATGCACACTTGTTGCATCTTACAGGAAGGGGGGTTGGCACTTGTAGGGTCTTTCACTAGAAGTAGCTGAGATGGTGAGAATCTTCAATGGAAATACCACGGGCAATGTGCCAGAAGTTCGTGGTTCTACGGCTACTACTCCATTGAGCACTCATAGGACTGGCAAACTTACTAATACTCTGGCTGGTTCTAGTTTTGAAGTGTCAGAAGTGGAAAGCAGAGGGAAGAGAAAGGCCGTGGGGGCAGCCCCAAATTCAGTTATTGACATGTTTGATTCAAAGGCAAGGGAAGAGGCAGATGATGCTATTGGGAAATTTTTCTATGCTGCTGGGATTCCATTTAATGCTGCTCGCTCTCCTTATTACAAGGAGGCTATGGCTAAGGTCATAGTAAAGCAGTACAAGTTATGTGCCTCTGGAGACACAAAACTCGGGACAACAATCTTGGATAGAAATTATTCCAAGGTTAATGTATTGATGGAGGAGATGAAGGTGACATGGGTGTCACATGGATGTAGCATTATCATGGATGGGTGGACGGATATTAGACACCGTCCTCTCATCAATATCATTGTCTCTTGCAAAAATGGACCGTACTTCTTGAGAGCAATTGATTGTTCTGGGAAGCGAAAAGATCTTGAGTTTCGATTTGATTTTGAAGGATGCCATTGAGGAGGTTGGACCTTCAAATGTTGTACAAAGGTTATCACGGATGCGGACTTATGTGTGCAGCAAAGCAGGAAAGCAAGCTAGTGGAGCGGGAATATAGGCATATTTATTGGACTCCATGTTGTGTGCATGCCATGAACAATGCTTTGAAAGACATAGGGAAGATTCGATGGGTTAATCGAGATAGTGGATGATGCTAGAGATGTGCGAAGTTCATATGCAATCACCACACATCATTGGCACTTTTTTGAAAATTTTTGAAGAAGGAATTTTGAAACCAATTGACACCGCTTTGCATCCTATTTTATTTTGTTGGAGAGGATGTCCAAGTTGCGGGAGCCCCCCTACAAATTATGATTATGACACGGGATTGGACTAGGTGGCGTGAGTCCAAGAGGATCAAGGGAAAAGAGTGAAGGAAGTGGTGTTGGGAAACATTTTGGGTTGATATGAAATACATCATATCAATTATAGCTCCAGTTTTTAGTGTCATCAAATATGGGGATTCTAACAACCCCAATCTTGGTGAGATCTACGAGTGCATTGACAGCATGCTTGGGCAAATGAAGAAAGCTATTCGGGTGAGGGACCCCACTTTGGAGTTCTATAATGAACATATACAACCCATTATTCAACAGAGATGGGAGAAGTTGAACACTCCTCTTCATATGGCTGCGTATGCACTGAATCCCAAATGGTATGTGGAGAGGCCAGGCAGAGTTGTCCCATTGGATGATGATGAGGTGAAGAAGGGCCTTATGAAGGCTTTTAAAAAAATGTACACTCCACAAGAGGCTTCACAGATCAGAATGGAGTGGCTCGACTTCACTGAACTTGATGGGTACAAAACATCAGCAAAGGCAGACAGGGTAACATTAGCACAGGAGAAGCCAGTGAGTTGGTGGCGACTGTATGGGCTTCCAGGATTGCTGCGACCACTTGCCATTCGCCTCCTTTCCCAGGTTTCTAGCTCCTCTGCCTCTGAGAGGAACTGGTCTACGTATGGTTGGATACACTCTGTTAAGAGGAATAGGCTTACCTCTGCGAGAGCGGAGAAGCTTGAAGTGTGCACGAGTGCTTTGCATCTTATAGATCGCAAGACACCGAGTACAAAAACAGACTCCGAAGATTACGGTGGGATGTAGATCCCGAGGAGTCAGAAGTCAAGAGGACAACATTGTGCAATGAGGATTGATTGGGCTTACCTTTGAGGACGGGGATACTAGTACCAGCGAGGAGTTCATGGATATTGCTTCAAATGGAGATTCGATTTTTAGGTTGATACTTGTAGTTGTCCTCTTTTTTTGTAATATTGACAATAGACAATTGTTGGTGTATTTGGCTATGAGATTAATGATATGAATATTAGCTATTGTCACTTGATCAATCGTATTTTAGAATGGTTATATGAAATTTCAAATTTCAGCTTGTCTCATATTCAAGAATCAAAATTCAAATATGTATTATGAATTTTCAATTTATGACATTAACATATTGATATTAGACTTTATAGTGTATTTGATGTTTATGAGTTCAAGTTTCACCTTATTTAAATCTCAAATGGTTTTATTTCAGCTTATTTATATAATTTAGTCACTATATCTTTTTATTTTAAATATTTATATATTTTTTAATCAGCCGTCCCCCCGCCGTCCCCCCGCCGTCCCCAAAATTTAGAAATTTTTTGCCGTCCCGGAAACCCCGTCCCTTAAATCCCGCCGTCCCCCGTCCTAGGTAACTATGTTTGTATTCTAATGAATATTAGTTTAGTGTCATGGTCTGCCATCTTGGAAGCAATTGTAATGGCCGAATCATAAGTACGAATGTATGAGAGATTCTGCCGTGTAATGCTTTATGAGAGACTTTATTACAAAGTCTTACCAACCTGCAGTCAAAGACCCCAAAACAACATCCGTATTTCATCAAAATGACAGAATTATAAAAAGCATGTATAGTTTTCACCTCTTTTTGTTTTCTGAATTTAAAACTTAAGTTCCCTCATCCAGCTTTTTTTTTGCAGTTTCATAAATTGGATTTCAAATTTCAAACTGCAGAGCAATTTTACACTTTTCTTCTTTCACCTACTATTTCACATTTCATATTGACATCTGGCATTTTACAGTCATATTTCATTTCTTACCAGCAATTTTAAATTTCAGAATTTTCACATGTTTCAAGTCTTTCACTAGTAATATGCATTACAATAAACTCTAAATTTTTTTCTTTGAAGGTAAACCTAAATTGTTCTCCTTTCCGTCTTGCAGATTCACATAGCACAAAGCAAGCACCTTATCACAAAATAGTACAGCACCTAGTGACAGGTATGCATACATAAAAGCATTATCACAAATATTTTTATTCAATGAAAAATGATTTCTGTTTGAGAAAGAAACAAAAGGAGGTGTATCAACACAAACTAAAATCCCATAATCGTAGAAGATTACCAAGAAACAACTCAGCAGTTACTACAAAAGCATCGATGATGCATTAGCAAGCCAACATCTTCTATGATAACACATTTCCACTACAATGTCAGTGACTGCCTTTTTGACACATTTTAAGTTGTATTCCATTTTCGATGTACATCGTTAGAAACAAGAAGTGGATTATAGAACATTTCTGTAACTGTTTACATAGAGGTGATCCTGATGCATTAAAATCATATTAGCATGAGTTGGACCCAAATGAGCTATTCAGGCTACATGCTGTGTGCAACACAACAACACAGTTACAAATTCGGCCAGATCTGCACAGAATCTGGCCACATCTAGTTTTTTTCGGTGGCAAGGAAAATTTTGGTGCTGGTCGGCCCTGTTTTTTCCCAAAAGAATAAAATATATTTTTTTCAATAAGAAGACACCTCAACACACTTTTACATTATTTGATATTAAATATATTAACATTTTATATTACATTATCAATATTTCTCTCTGTACTCATCAATTTTTGCATATTTATAAATTATGTTCATATATAATATGTATATATTCTGCATCTGACTTTTCCAAACTTTTCCAAGGGTTTTGGTTTTCGGAGTTTTTTGCCCTCCCAAATGGATTAGGATTTCTGAGCTTGGTAACTATGCAACAACATAATTCAAAAGAATGCAATTATAAGCTACAAATAGCTCAAGCGAACAAGACCCTAGGCTCGGGGTGACAACTTTTGTATAAATTAGTTGTCTCGATGGCTAAACATAGAAATATGTGTTTGGTCATTGTCAAAAAAAAAAATACTTGCAAGTCAACCAACAATCATACACAATCGCATATTCCATATTGTTTCTTGACAAAAATCCTGCTTATGGTCATTATGAATGGCTATTTTGTAAAAATGAAACCGTAAATATTAGCTTCCAATAGAGAACAATTTCCAATCAACATTTTGCCACTACGTTGACTTCATCGTGAAAAACATCCTCGTTGCAATAGAAGCATATGCACTAGGCAGGGCAACCATGTACAGATCTGCCTGTGGTGATAGCCTATTTGCATTGATTCGCTATTTAAAAACTGGAAAATTTGACATGCAGTGTCTTAGATGCTGCACATCATAATCTTTTTGCAATGCAATTTTGTGTGCAGACGAAAATGCACTTGGATGAAAATGTACCTAACAGACACTCTAATAATGCAAACAAGCAAAATTGCCAATCGCCAAGCCTATACTATATAGTGAACCTGGCATTGCCATACCAAGTGGGCAAAATTGAAGGCAATTCCCAATGCCTTTTGCCTTGAATGACTATCTATATTGCTTAGTCAAAATACTACAATGGTCATTGACTACTAGGAATTTTGACAAAGTTAATTGTAATTTTTCTAACCCAAAATCTATTTACAACTTGATCGATTTAGACAAAACACACATCATACTCAGTATGAACCACTAGTCATTGTAAAAACGAATAACAATGAAACACCTGCTAGCTGCATAAAAACATACAACTTTAATTGGCCAACAATTAATCTCTCTTCAAGGATGTAAGCGTGTAATACGGACTGACAACGGTCCAAAAACAGTCAAACCTACATGCTGCAAACAACATTAGACAACTTTAATTGGCTCAATGAATATCCTTCAGACATATTTTACGTACAATCTGAACTAATAACAATCCAAAAAGATGTCACCTTCACAATAATTTATTAGTTAACAAAAAACAGAGCAATCTCACAAAACAATAGTGTCAAACAAAAATGCACTTCAAATAACCAAGCTAAAACTGCACTATGCTACCAAAATATACTACACACACTGAAAACACCATAAACAGAAGGCCAATACAAAAATACAATAAAAAATGTCGAGGACACTCCGATACATTTCTGTCCAATTTAGGGACAACTATGTTTCTGATACAACATGACAAATATCAATCCATCAGAAAAAATATGTACACAAAGTTGTCTACATGTCAACATGAACAAACCGCTGCTAAAGATAATTATTTTTAACAAGTGCAATCATGCGTTACAAAACGGGCAACTCCCAAAATTTGCAACACTTGAGCATGTGATGTTGAATAGTCCCTCGCATGACATATCAACCTATATTTTAAAATAATAAACAAAAACACCAAAAGACACAAAAATTAGTTGTGATGTTATTAAACGATCTAATACTACTACTAAGCCATCAATATTTTTGCAATTTTTTTATATCAATTACCCTATTTTGCATGAGGCCGCCTCCAATAACATAGATTATATGTCGTGTATTTTTATGTAGCATTGTCTTTTAGACACAATATTTAATCTTTCATGTCCTACTAGAACAATGTTAGATAGGTAAAGATATGATTACTCATGTGCTTCGGGTGCAATTACTAGTAAATATGTCATTACTAAGTGTATTTTGGAATTAAACGACCATTGTAGATAAATGGAAATGCTTGATGATATAATTGACATTTGATTGCATTTCATTTCATTTTTTTTCTAGGGTTTGTATATATATTCCTAACCTGGTTTGAATATAGGAATGCAGTTTAATTTATTCTGATATTGTAATGATCGAAAAATAACTCACCTCCCAACCATTACAAGCCAAGCTAGGATGAGTCTCCATATGTTTTTATTTTCTGTAATGTCCATTCCATAGCGGGTTACCATGAAAACTCATCTTACAATTTTCTTGACATATAATGATAAAACGAAATCTCAATCTCCTTTTTTTTTCTTTGTTAAGAAGGAAATGTTACTCATGCTTTCTTATTTCTACTTAACATTCATGCACATTGAGAGGTGTACAATGCCAATAATTAGCCTACATTTATTCAAAGTTCATCTCATCTTAAATAATAAGATAAGTATCTCACTAACTGGTATAGTTTTCCTCTACATGAAACATGTGAACTAAATATATAACCACTAAACGTTAATTTGTGTGAGTTCCCGTTCCATTATTCATCCATTAATACATAAAGCACTTCATTTAATTCAAGACAAGTGAATCGGTAATTCCAATTGAATACCACCATGCATATAAATCAACATAGTTTGATCGACTATTTTGTAAATCAAGATCACTTATTTATTCACTTACCTTTCTATTTTCAATATGATGATTAATACAAATCCTTCACACAAATTTATCCACATGATAGCATTTTGTAAATAGTGTTCTAATAAAATGGATTTATCATACATAACATATACACATTTTGTTAGATACAACTTGCTTAGCCATTTATGACTAAGATCTAAGGTCTTCATTATTTTGACTAAAATTTACTTAGTAAAACCATCGTTTATATACAATAGAATCATAGGATATTTTAACAGATTATACAATGCAATCATCAACTTTCAATGTACTAAGGTTTACAAATTCACTCTCGTTCATTTTACATAAATTACAATAGTTATACATTGATACAATTTTCACCATAGAATACCTTGACACAAGTCAGAGAACCATTTTGTTGCCAAGCTGCAAAGAGAGAGAGCATCATTGGAGCTCTTTACCTCTAACCACGACCCATACGGATCCCTGCACACCTCTCAAATCTTGAGAGTGGCCCTACCCTTCACGAGTAGGATGTGGTAATCAATGAGGGAAGAAAGTCTCATGTGTAATTAGTTACCCGATCAACTGGTAAACATCTATAGGGAAGGAATAATATACATCCTAAAATCATAACCTAATGCTTTTACTTTTGGCCAAAAGTCTACGGATATCACTAGGTGCCCACCTAATCTCTGAAATCCATCACGATGCTAGAGCATGAATAATCGGAAGTGATAATTCAAGAGGGTAGTTTGTGTGTGAGTCCACTACCTCGGTCCACTACCTACAATGTGTCCCCTCTTAGCATTCGTCATATGTGATTCTATGTACGGGGTTCTGTCACCAATGTACTCACACACCCCTAAGCTTAACACATTTCTCAACCATACTCTTTTCCCCGCTAGCAATTTAAACAAACTTCTCTCGAAACGGATATTAAATGCACAACCAGGATTAGACCACCAATGACCCTAACCTAACCCTTCCACATGTCCCATATCATATGTCTGGGTTAGAGCTAATAGGGTTCTTGAATAGGAAACTATCAATGCCAACCTTCTTAGGTGTCCCATACCACCTAAGAAGGTCTTTATTTCAATGCAACCTATTCGAGGATTGTCTTTACGAATGTGAAGGACTTATTGACTCTATTCCTAATCTCACCTACTCTTGTTAAAGATATATGTACAATTCGACAATTGTTGTCTAAGGTTTTTGTATGATGACACCCAATAAATGGTAACTTAACGAACAAAGGAAGGTAGAATGAAATCCACATACTTATTATTTAAATCCTATCTTACTCATTGGATTGTCATGTCTTGGTAGGACCTTAATGCATTTAAGAAATTCTACTAACCAAAAATTGACCTATGTCAAATTGAGGGTCCAGACTTATTTTAAATTTACGTCTTGTAAATATAAACTACTTGTTTGTAGGTCTATATTTTTTACTCCACCCTATTACTTGTTAATGCCTTAGGTTGCCTAAGAAGTCTCAAGGAAATCCTATCGATTGTCTTTACCATTACAAGAGTTTTTAGTTAAGAGAATTTCATGTTGATTTAATCCTGTATAAGGTTTGAAATGATGTTAAACTTATTTGACAACTTATCATGATGTTATTCAATTCTCATAATGGAATTGTTCATTTTTATCTTAGAACGTATCATGCGATAGAGTTGGTTATATCAAGATCATTTAGTGCTCTTAAGCAACGTACGCGTATCTAGTTCTCTAGGTATACAATTGAGTTACCATTCCTCCCATTTTAGCATTATAATTGCCAAATCATAATATTTGCTATATTTCTCCTATTTAGTTTTCTAACTATCGATCATTTTATTCATTGTATTCCTCTAGTTTAGCATTCTAATTATTAGATCGTTGTATTCACTATATTCCTCTAGTTTGCATTCTAATTATATAATCATTAGATTCACTATATTCTTCTTGTTTAGCTTTTTAACTCAGCAATCGCACATGAGTTGTGCAATGTGGACGCCGATAGGGATGAATTGAAGGACTTGAACTATAAGTAGGGAAACATTATAGGGGAAGGACAAGGGAGATGAGGATTGAGGGAGGAGTCATTCAAGAGTTGGGAAAATCGTGGGGTAATGTCCCTAATTGGGAAGCTAAATGAACTAACCAACTCAAGACGTCGGTTATGATGGAAATGTGTTTAGTGAAGTCTCCCTATGATTTGTTCAAGCCATTCTTCAATTGACATAAAAAGATTTTGTGAAGAACAAAAGAACAAAAATCTTTGGACACGGGGAAAGAGCATGGATGATTTTTCGGGGTAACAAGGCCATCTATGTGTGGGAGAGAGAGCTACAAATAAAATATCAGATCGGACTTCCTCATAATACGATTTGGAGGGTCTTTTACTAGTGGTTATGATGTTGATTATGAAGCCATGTGAAGAGATTAGTTTAGCAAGTTTGTGGAAAGGAATATAAGATACGTTTTGCGAAAATATTGGATGTTTTTGGTTGAGTGCTACTAAAATAAAATTATAATGATGCACCTTTAATTATTCAACTAGGATGACCATCTCCCTAGCTTAATTTGTGGGATTCGTTTTGAATCCACTAGTTATGTGTGTGCCTTGTATTGTTCTTGCAAGGCTTCGTTGGAGATATAATGTAAGGAGTAAATTCTCTTTCCTTACATCGATAAGTTTGACACCACCCAATGTCGAACACCCTAAAATAAATTCATGTATTTCTTACTTTGATCCAACAAAATTATGTGTGCTTGAAGACGACTATGAGTCTTAAACCGTTTTTATTCTCACATGGCCCAAGATGTTGAGAAAACAAGTATTTGTATCAAATTTCTAGTCCGAACAACACGGCCACTCCCACTACTCTCGCATTGTACAATATTGCATCATTGTTTATTTCAACAAGGAGATTCGGATCAAAATTACTCAATGTAATTGACCGCATGTTACCTATGGTGGTGGTACATAAAGAAAACACAAAGCATATATATTGTTTATCAAATGTACCAAAGAATGATAGAGGGTTCGTGAGAATATTGGTTCCATAAGATTATGTAGTAAATAGAAGTGAAAACTAAAAAGTAAATATGAAAATTAGGTCTTAGCTAACGGTGGTGTTGGTATGAGTAACAGGAGATTTGATTACCTTTGTGCGGGAACACAATCACGATCGTATTGGAGCACAACGAATTTACAATGCTCGACGATTTGTGTGGCTATCAACAATGACACATAAATATTAGTATGAGTAGAATATGGCCTCCTCTCTTCGCATCGTGGACGTCAAATTGGGGATCACATTTTAATGTAGGTAGCTATCACCTTGTGTAAGTGGTTAGTTATAAGCCTTGACGTAATGGAAAAATTACGAGTTAATAAAAGAAACACCTATTCAAAGACCATCTTACAAGGAAGAGCATCTGGTACTCAATTTCGGCATTAATCCTGCAACTACAACTATATTTTGAATCCATGTATATATGCACCGCACACCTTCACATTTCTTATCTTGTATTTCACATTTCTTATCTTGTACAACTTTACCAAGAGCATCAAAATGTGGAGATCTCCTATTCTTGCTCGCAATGTTTTGTTTTTATTCCATATTTTTGTCCTGGAGATCTCTTAATGCAAAAATTGGTAAGTATGTTTCTCCCATAGTGTGTAATGTATTATGTTGAGGATGTAATGATGTTTGTTTTTTGTGTGGTCACTATCATGTGCGGGGTTGTTTCGTTGTTAGAAGCTTTTAAATACGCTCAACATTGTTGAATATGAAAGGAAAGCTGATTTTAGGACAAAATTCAATGCCATGCCAATGAGTAAAAGGCATTGTGGAATACATAACGTTGGGTTTGGGGATTCCAAAGGATTAAGTAATTTTTCAAACATGTTGCAAGCAGTTTCAACCAAAGGTTATGAAATTTTGTCTAGCATGTCATGAAACCATCCTTCCACATTTCCCTAAAGAACCATTCCATTTTAGAACCCTATAGACCAATGAGATTGCTTTCTTTCTCCTCGAGTCATGATATGGCCGAGAATGTCTTTTTCCTTCTTCACTAAGATAAGAAACATTTGTTGGGAAACAAGAGAAACATATGGGGTAGAGTTGAATGCCGTAGACTGAAAGGTAAGGCCTCTAGAAGATATTTTTAGTGGGTTTTAGCTTGCAGTGTTGTTGTCTCGATCTTAATGTATACCCAATCCTATCTGCAAGGAAAATCCAAAGGGCAACCGCTGCCGGCATGGGTAACCAACACAAACTAGGAGAGGGGAGCTTGTCCCATTGATACATTGTTAGAAGCAAAATCCTGGCATGTGTCAAGTCATGGAGTTTTGTCATTTTTTCTTGTCAATGTTGCCTATGTGTGCATTCAATCTCATGAATAAAGGGGCTTTCGAGGAGAGGTCAAACGTGTTTTCAACGCATTGTCAAGGGTGTTCATTCCTCTAACGCGGTGCGATGATGAAACAAATAGAGATGCATTGAAGAATGTGAATTTGAAGGAGTGAAAAATTAACCCAAAGATTTTTTTGTCGTGTGAAATTGAAGAACAAGAGGATTTTCAAGAAAGATTTACACGATTATTTGATTTCACGTTATTACTTTTCTTGCAATTATGTCACTTCATCAAGAAATAATGTTCAACGTTATGGGGCACTCGACAATAAAAGGAAACAAATCCTCTGCGAAAAGCTATAGAATTATCTTGTAATGTCCCCTTTTCCCATTTGAAGACCTTTGGCCCATTTTGTCAACCCGACGGCCAAAGGAAAAATATAAGGGTGACTTAAGTCACAATAAATCTTTATAAGTGCCTAAAAGAAAATAAAAGAAAAATATTAAAGCACTTATAATTATTTATTTGGCTTAATATATGCGTGCACTTATAAAATAAGTTGTAACACCTAGAAAAGTGGAAAAGAAGGGGTCTAATGTTGTTTGTATCATTCCTAGGGATAAAATGCAACTTGGAGGGATGAGAGTTTTGGGACTTATGTTTAGAAATAATCACCAATTGTGATTGGTGATTATGGAGGTCCTTTTGGGTCAATTTTCCCTTTAAAAGGAAGGGTCGACTTGGAGGAGAGACATCTCATAATCATTTTATCAATTCTGAATTTTATCTTAAGCTTGGTGCTTTTGTATAAAAATATTCTAAGGACGAAAACCCTTAGTTTATACCTCTTGTGGACGAAAAACCCCAAGAGTTCTCTTGTGACGAAAACCCCAAGAGATTGAGAGGGGATTTCACTCAGAAATTTCCAGTGGTTTAATTATGATTTTCCAGTCAATTTCCAGCAGTGTTTTGGTGATCTTTTTGGTAGCATATTGCAGCAGTTGGATCGACCCAGTTTGGGGCTGTTTGGGCATGATTCTAGAGGTATTTACTTCTGAAAACTAGTGCCAGATATCTCTAAATTTTTATAAATAAAGGAGCTGCAATTTATAATTTTCTGAGCAATTTTTTGAGTGGTTTCCAGCCAGTTTTCAATCAGATTTCAGATCTGTTTTTCTGAATTATTCAGCTGCAAATAAATCTGATTTTTAGCATATTTTGGTCTTTAAAAATACTAGCAATCGATTGGGGTAGAAAGTATAATTTTTTGGTGACATTTGCATTGAGTTTTATCCAAAACCCTAGTCGCTTTGCTGTAGAAAAATCAGTTTTGCCCTAGTTCGATCTCCCAAGGGTTTCAACAGTTATATTTTATCATTTGCAAGACATTAAAAATCTGATTTAGGGTAAAAGATCATTTGGGGATCTTTCATATCTCCTTAGTCTATAATTTAAAGGAAACTCGTCGTGTGAAACGGAAGAACAATAGGATTTTTAAGAAATATTTACATGATTCTTTGATTTCACGTTATTATTTTTCTTGCAATTATGTCGCTTTCTCGAAGAATTAATGTTCAATGTGATGGGGCACTCGACAATAAAGGGAAACAAATCCTCTTGCGAAAAGCTAGAGACTTATCTCCTTCGTCCATAATTTAGAGGAAACTCGTCACACATGGCAAGAAGTGTGCACACTCCGAGCGAAATCAAATTCTTGGAGGTCATCAAAGGGATGAAGGACTTGACTGCAGTCAAAGATTTTGATGTGCCTCAATTTGGTCTCTCGATATATGCATGTTGACAACTATCTAGTTCCTCAGTAGCAGAAGCACATGGAGTGAAAACATCTACGAAAGGTGGAGTATTTGCTTTGGTTTAATGGGTTGGCCAAAATTCAATTTGCAGATGCTCCACCAGCCTTCATTCACTCTTTTGTGAAAATACACGATTTTCTTACTGGGCATCTTTGCTAGCCTTTGCAACTTTCTACCCACTTGATTCATCCTCAACCTTGAAAATGAATATGCGGTTGTTGAATATTGTTTTGGCACCATTCCTCTCGCTCCAAAGGAACTCCAAGGGTGATTTACATGCTAGAGAGACAAATGAATTATTTAATAACACTAAATATAAAACTACCTATTTATTTTAATTCATTTTATATTACAAAAATTAACAACTAAAATCTTATTGTTTTATTGATTAATAAAGGGATTTTAACTTAAGTTCAACCAAAATATTCCTACTAAACTAAATAATAAACAAAATAGAGATCAATAGCTTATGAATGATCTACATTGAGAAGATTGTTGCACGGGCCGTGGAGAATGACTTTTGTCATGCGATGGACACCAAGGTTGGATGTTACGCCATAAATGGATGTGAAAATGCTCCCAAAGACGGTGGGAGACGATCATTTCATTGGCGTTGGAATCCAAGTCTGCATGTAGCGGTTGTATATGTCGACGTCAATGGTGCTTATGCCGACTACTTAGGCCCATATACATTCATACACTATACCCGATATGGCATGTCAATAATATGTGAATTTGAACTCAAACGAAATGATGGTGACTAATGGCCAATACCATAAATTGTCAAAACTTGAATCGAAGATTTTCCTCAATCGCACTGCAGCTAGCCAACCGAGAACGATCATACGAACGAGCTAAGCCAAATGTTTGACAGGTCAGATTTGCAATTCGTTAGGGATGCAAAAATTCAAAAACAATGTGTCTTCGGAAGATGTCGGATCCGCAGGAGCACTGTCTGCAAAGCTTCCGAGCCTAATGGAGGGACGCGATTCATTCAATCAACGCACCTCGTATGAATTCAATCTTCACCATTAATATTTCCCGACAGAGACCGACAACAATCTTTTATTCTAATAGGAACGCCTATCGACTTAATTATCAGATCATTACTTATATGAAACTAGGAGTTTAAGTGCACTGGATCCGGAGGTTGAGCTAAATCTTCCTCTTGCCAAACAGCGCCCCGATCTCAACCCCGGGGCGTCTCTTTTCCTTGCTGTTTTCTATCTTCCTAGGCGTCCTCTTCTTCCTTTTGCTGCTGTATATTTTCCTCTTGCTGTCCTTCCTCCTTTTCTCCCTCCTCCTTTGGACGTCCCCTCAATGCTGCCTTTTCCCTGTTGTGTGTTTGTTTTTTTGCAATCGCTCTCTGGACATCCCTTCCCCTTGTATGCTGCTGTTTTCTTTTCATTATTCTCCACCTGCACTTAATCTTTTTTTTTAATATTTATCCTCTAAAACTCCAACTGTTGTGTGTATCTCTCCCTCAGATGAATATCCCAATTTCCAACCCTTGGCCTCCTTAAACCCCACGCTTGCATCCACTTTCTCCCTTTTATCTACTCAGATTTCAACATTCGCTGCCCACACTTTCCTCCCCGTCTCCTATTGCGCATCCCCATTCTCCAAGTTTTTTTGGTCCCCTTTCCTTTTCCTTCCAATACCATCCCCGCTGAGCCTTCTCTCCCCTTGCAGATTTCCTTCTTCCTCTTATTTACTCCCTCCTTTCCTTAACTCCAGTTGTTCTCCTCATAAAACAATTCATGCCTCCCTTCTCCTTAACGGTGGCTTTTGATTAACACAGTTTTAGTTAGGAGAGTTTTCGATATGCCACATGAGTATCTTTATCAAAATTTCAGCTCTTAATTTAAGCAAGGTGAGTCCAATTTCCCTAGTTTTTGCCATGCATGAGAGAATCTTCATTCTCTATTCAAGGTGCTGAAGTGGATTTAAACTCCAAGTTTCTTTGTTTAAATTTAAATTTTTCTTCCTATCCTAGGCGTCTAAATCTGCCCAAATTTGCATGCAAAGTAATTTAGATTTATGTCCTCAACTTTTTGAATGATAGATTTAGTTTTTTTAAAAATGTATTTATTATTTTAAAACTATATATATAGTTTTAGATAGTTGGACATTATAGTCACTCACTCACAACATGCGGAAATCTTAAATGACATGTAACTGGAAATCTTACACATTACATAAGAAAATATGGCTTTCTCAAGACTCGCTGGAGGATGGTGAGTTGATCTTAGTATCTCGCGAGTAAATTAGACTTATCTCGACAAGCTCCACCCACTTTTTTATTTCTATAAATATTTAATGAAATAATTACTTTTTATTTGATCCAATTAATTTTCAAATTATGCAAATCTCGTAATTAGATAATTACGAAGACATTATTATCACGACAAAAGATAATGTGGCCATTAGCGTAGTAACCAAATTGCACAAACTTAGTTACCAACTGAATATAGTAACAAAACGTTAATATTATTATCATTATTCCTTATATTATCCCGTAGTTCAACAAGAATGATGCTATCGCAACCTCTAAAGGACATAATGACACAAGGATTAGTGAGCCAAAACAATGAATAGGTTCTATTTGCCGACTTACGACTTGTCCTAGTTTTGAGCACCGACACACGTGTACCTCTCTCCCCGATACTCTTTATGATATCTTTTCTTCTCTCTCCGATGATGCCCTTTCTCATTTCCCAAGAACTATTACACATGCACAAACAACAATACCAAGTGCATTACATGCCCAAAATAATAAATCAACTTTCTATTAATAAAAACTTGTTATTTTTGATAGTAATCCATAACTACATAACTATAATTCAACATTTAATAATCATCAAACAATTGTTTAATTATTGAAAATAAATACTTTTTAATCAAAACATATCAAAATCGGATAAAGTTGTGGATCATGTTGTGCTTCTCATTCCTTTGCCCGAGCAAGGACACACATTAATCTAATGATGCAACTCGCTTGGAAACTTGTCTTTAATGGATTCCTTATCACTTTCTTCAACATCAACTTTAATCACCACCGCATAGTGCAAGCCAATAGTAAAAGTTCATCGCAAAATAATTTTGATATGATGATTCAAATGAATTCGTTATTATTGAAATGCCGGCTGTGGAAGGTTTGAATGATGCTGAAAATATTGAGGCATTCAATAATTGAAACATCGATTGGGATATAAATGACAAAGCAATAGCCAACCTCCATGGTGTTCCCTTGGCTGTTTTCTGCACCGTGCTTGTCTTCTTGCGTGCCATGCGCTACTTCAATCCCGCTCTTGTCTCCTTGGGATCCTTCCTTTTGATGGTAAATTCTTCGATTTATTTTTCTTTTATTTTCTCATTAAAGTAATTGTGCCCTTGGTCGCTTTTTCTTAAGGCAATCGGGTTTTTTTGTTAATGAAGGAATTTCAAAGGAAGATAAGATTGTAAAATATCTTTTTTCCTCCATGCTCCCCTTGCATTCTTGTGATCTTCTGGTTGTATGGTGGTAAATACATGTTTGAGAGAGGTATTCATATGGGTGAAAAAATTAAGCAAATCAAGCGGATCGTGTACAACCGCTTCTACAAGTTAGAAGTTCCATGAGTGGAAGAATTGTCCAAAGAAGTGGGTGTGTATCCAATCGGTCCTCCGATTCCTTTAAAGTTTTTGGATGACCATAGTAGGAAGATGACCAAGGTCCTTCCATGTTTTCGCTAGATCGGGTGGAATGTCTAGAATGGTTAGATAAACAGTGTGCCCAATCTGTGATCTATGTATCCTTTGGAAGTTATGCAGCTTTGAATGAAAAGCAAGTGGAGGAGCTCGTTGTGGGGTTAGATGCCACCCAAAGACCAGTGGGTTGTTTTCTTTGATCAAAATGGAGGAAGCAAGGCTGTTTTTCTTAGGCATTCTTGGAATGGATTAGAGATAGGTGTTGCACGCTTTATTGGATTTCATAGTTGGAGGTATTGTCTCATCTTGCCATAACTTGTTTTGTGACACAATGTGGATGGAACTCGGTGAGAGGTGAGCATCATGATGGGTGTGGCCATGTTCTATTGACCTTATTTGGGTGATCAATTTCTTAACCGCTCTATGAGATATGTTTTGTTTAGGAATTCGCAGCCATGCCTCGTGTTTCTCCGAGGTTAGCAAATTTATGTTGTGAATGAAGGAATACCAAAGGAAAATAAGATGGTAAAAGATATTCCCTCCACGCCTCGCTACATTCTCGTGATCTTCTATGGTTTTATGTAGGCGAATACATGTGCAGTAAAGGGATTCACATGGGGGAAGAAACTAAGTAGATCAAGTGGTTCTTGTTCATTTATGACGATCAAGTGAATCATGCGGAAGAATTGCTCAAAAAGTGGGTGTGTATCCAATTGTTCCTTTGATTCCTTTTGACTTTCTAGACAACCATAGTAGGAAGATGACCAAGGTCCTTCTAAGCTTTGGGATAGATAAGGTGGAATGTCTAGAATGGTTAGATGAATAGTGTGCCCAATTTGTGATTTGTGTATCCTTTGGAATTTTTGTAGCTTTGATTGAAAGTAAGTGGAGGAGCTTGTTGTGGATCTAGAGGCTACCCAAAGACCCTTTTTGTGGGTTGGTCGCTTCAATCAAATGGAGAGTAGCGAGACCATTTTTTCTTTGGGATTCTTGGAGCGGATAAAGGGAGTGCATAATTTCTTGGGCTCTACGGGTGGATTTTTGATTTTTTCTATGTTTTTTCTCAAAATGTATGTTACCCAAGAGGAACAACATTGGATAAAGCTATGAATCTTCTCATTCTTTTGCTTGGGTAGGGCCACATTAATCCAAAGATGCAGCTCGCTTGGAAACTTGTCTCTAATGGATTCCCCATCACTTTCCTCAACATCGACTTCAATCACCATTGCGTAATGCAAGCCAAGAATAATAACTCTTCACAAAATAATTGTGATATGATGATCGGAATAATATCCGTTCTTGTTGAAATGCCAAGCATGGAAGTTCGAACGGTGCTGAAAATATTTTCGTGTCCAATAACGAAATGAGGGCTTTTGTAATTGATAAAATTGTTCGGGACACAATTGACAATGTAGGACAACACGCGATCACTTGTATAATTGCAAATGCCTAGAATTTCTTTGGGTTATAAGTTTATAGCCAACCTTCATGGCATTTCTCGGCTGTTTTCCACATTGTGCTTGTCTCCCTTTATGTCATTTGCTAATTCAGTCCCGCTCTTGTCTTCCTTGCGATCGTTCCTTTTGACGGTAAATTCTTTGATTTTTTTCTTTTGTTTCCTCTTAAACTTAATTGCGCCCTTGGCAGCTTTTTTAAGGCAAGCTGGTTTTTTTGGTTGTTAATGAAGGATTTCCAAAGAAAGATAACATAGTAAAAATATTTTACCTCCACGCCCCTTACATTCTTGTGATCTTTCTTGGTTGTATGTTTGACATGTATACATAACATTCAATGGATGCAATGATTTCAAGTTGCTAACCAATCACATGTTTGTATGTTCATATGTTTAAGCCATGAAAAGCTTAACATTATGAAATTAATACAATATTTCTTGATGTCTTTTCCCCATTTCTAATGCCAAAATAAAACCTTAATATGACAGTAACATCTCTATCTTTATTATTATTATGTATTGGACTTATCACATTAACCAACCATCTTTATTTTATGTTGATCAATTACATCAACCATTATCTTTATTTTTATTATATGTTGAATCCATCACATCAAACATTTTTTTATATCATCATGTCAAAACTTATTAATATAAAAACACTTTCTAAGCTAATACCATGATAATTAACACATTAATACCATTATAATGAACTAATTATGTACCAATAATTAATAAACACCCCAATGCATTAATAATATAGCAATTAATTAATCATGTACCAAAAAAAGTGTATTGACTAAAGAAAATATTTGACTATATTTATTTTATAAGGATGGTTCCAATAATAATATTTTATATTCAAAGAATGATTTTTTGTTATAAAGATATTTCATATTTAAGAAATAAAATTTGTGTCAATTGCTAGTATCCGAGTTATGCAAATTTCACTTTTAGCAAAAGAGAATAGGTAAAAGCATTATGTGGCAGGACACTTGGAATATGTAGGGGTACGAATTTGAGTTATTTTAGACAAGTCAACTAAACCTTTAGTGGGCAAGATGAAGAAAAATTGAACTATTAAGCTAAATTGATGACCATAGTCTCAAATGTGTGTTTTAAGTTTTAAATTGCTTAGTGTTACAAAAATGAAATGTTACAGCTAACTATAAGCATAGCTCGAGCTGATAACAATAAGTAGGAGTAGATTTGATTCAAGTACAATATAATGAATCAACTCGATTTGTTACCGCACTATTATCTTGTGTATTTGAAGATTTGCATGTGAGTAGCAACATAAGAGAGGTGAAAAATGTGATATATTAGTATTGTAGGCAAGTTTGGGAGCATGTACAAAATTGAATATTAAATATAATATGAAGAATAATTTGAACATTCCATAATGCTCTTTATGTGATGGGGTTGATCATTGTTATCACAAGTGTTTGGAGTTTGGACTAAGCTAATGCAAACATATTTTTCTCCTTTTCTAAGTACTCGCTTTACCCGTAGATTATTGCAATAGTTGCATCACAATCCCAAATTAACAAAAGTATATAGATACAATCTTATTTTTCTCTGAATTGATAAAATCCAAAATCATATATCGATACAGAAATCTAGTGCACAATAAACACAACTCAAACATAATCATTTTTTAAAAATAAAGCTTATTACCTAGAGCTACCAAATGGGTACAAATTGTTAATTATTTGTTAACTAATAGACAACAACTTCACGTGTGTCTGGACTAAGATAATCAAACATATCTTCCTCTTCTTATTTTTCTCCGAATTGATAAACATGTAAAAGCATATGTTGACACAGAAATCCAGTGCATAATAAACACAACTCAAACATAATCATTTTTTAAAAATAAAGCTTATTATTGAGAGCTACCAAAAGGGTACATATTGTTAATACTTGTTAACTAATAGACATTAGTTAACTTTCCAAGCATGAGAAACACCTGCAGAACCCATAAGATATTTTTCTTTTTTGACAAGATATATTTTATATATGTGACAGAATATAAACAAGTATAGAGCTGTTTTGTATACAATAATATTTGATATCATCTTCTTTCAGATCCAATTTACTTTCATATTTAATTATTATGTTGCGTCGTGGTTTTGAATATGTGCTTGATAAATTTAGCATACACGCTAAGCTTAAATTTGTGTTCATATGTCTAGATGACTGATGAAGTTGATACCGTAAGTCAGTGTAGGCTAGGATCAGACTTGGCAGTTTGAAAACTCAAACATATAGGAAATTTTACATGAACTTTAAGTTTCACGTATGCTCTCGAGAAAAATCTAGAAAGAAACATTAAAACATTGACATGCAGCTAAATCCAGACATTGGTTGACCTCTAATGTGTTTCTCTTATTTTAAATGTTGGTTGAGGTTCAATTAATCCTCACATGCCTATAGCCCTCCTTAAATATCTCTTATTTTTCCCTCCACTTCATCTAAGTTGTGGTACATGTATTTTTCCTCTATTTTCTATTTGCTTCTTTCAGTGTAAAGAGGCTAAATTTGATTGATGACCCTGCCATAATGGTTTGCCTTCAAAGATATAGAAATTACAACACATGTGAGTTGACAGCCACAAGGGCTCTCTATAGTTAAAACTATATTTCACATATCATAGTGCAATTAAACTTGAAGAATACCAGTTTGTGAAGGATTTTGATACTAAAATCATCAAATACAGACATACAACTTTTAAACATAACCCTTACTCCTACTATGTTATTGCTTTGCATAAATTTCCAAAAACATAACCTTGGGTTGAAGGCAATTTAATTTAAGATAAATTAAGTGTTAGAGTCCCCCATAACAATGGGTTTTGAAGAATCCCCTTCCAAACATTTAAAATGTGTATATTTATGCAAAAATAAAAACCGTGCTTCAAGGTTTTTGTCATGGCAATTGTTTTTGCAAAAATTTCATGCTTATTAAATGAAATTGGTTTTTGTGCTGTTACTTACAATTAGCTAAAAATTAGACACCCTAAAAATAGGTTGTATGAACATGCTATCATAGGTGATTAAGCCCTTAAAAAGTGTTATTAGAGGCCCTCAAATTAGGTTGTGTGTACGTGCTATCATAGGTGATTATTGCAAAGTATTTTCAGGTCAATTGACATTAGCCCGATTGGGGTAATTTGTGAATTTGAAAAGGTGACCGTTAAAGCTTTAGAAGAAGTTGTCCACTTAAGACAATCACTCAAACAAATTTGTCTATTATGGCCAGATTCATCCCGATGAAGTGAAAATCCCAATATGTGAATTGGAGAGGGTGGCCAGTACAAAGATATGTTCTATATTTTGAAAGTAGGCTTTTGGTTGTTCAATGTTGAGTAACGAGTGTCACCTACTGGCCGGGAGTGTCAATTGAACAAAGTGCATGTAGGAATTAGTTATTTGAGTGCACAATGATTAATGGGTTGGGATAAATGCCAAGAATTAGTTGCCAAATGCCATCGGCCCAAATTTAGTTATATTCACTAGCACATATGACCGCCTTGGAAGTGTAGATTGGGTAAGATTGAGAAAAGTGCATTTAGGATATAGTTGTTTTAGTGCACAGTGATTAATGGTCTGGGATAAATGCCTAGGATCAATCGTCAAATGCCATTGCATTAGTCTTGTATTAGGGATATGCACCAGCACATATGACTGCCTTGGAAGTGCAGATTGGGTAAGAGTGGAGTGCGAAATAAATAAATAGTGTTAGTTTGTTGTTCCCTTTAGCTAGGTTTTACTATTGGTGGCTATGCTAAAAGAATAAGGTCCATTTGGGCAAGGAATAGAAACATTGCCCAAATCATTTTACAGATTGTTCGGAGTCCCCAGGGACTGATAAACTATGGGTATAGTTGACCATATAAGATATGCATCCGGATTGATAAGGAAAACTTACGAACAATGCGAGATATAAAGACATACCTTTCCACAGCGCCTGTGCTAGCTACTTTATGGTTGGGCACATTTCTAATTCAAGGAAATCGAAACTCTTAATGTGATTGTGCATTTGAATGGCTTGCACCAGATCTCACAATGCACCTCAATATACCATCTACTTCATTGGATGTACTATTTTTCCCACTATATTTAACCGTAATGTTAAACTATGTTTACCTCTATATTTGACTAGCTTTATTTAAATCTGAAGTGACATGATGTTAGACTATTTTTTCCTATTACTGTAACTAAATTCGACGCATGCTAATTTTCTTTTTCCATATTTGAGTACAACTAAATCTGAAGTATTATGATTTTTTTGTATTGAGGCATGGATTTTGGAACTTGTTAGGTTTGATTTGAGGATCAAATGATATGTATTTTTGATTTAAGAGGAAGACACAAGATTATGTGGAATGTTGATAATGCCAAAATATTATAGAACCTTATAATATTGTATTTGTTAATTATTATAGTATTAGTTTATTTGTGTTTTTATATTGTAAAGTTTTTTCACGATAAATGAAATATTTATAAAAAGATAAAAGTTTTGGTTGGTGCGATGGATTCAACATATACTAAAAATTAAGATGTTGATTGATATGATTGATCTACATAAAATAAAAAAGATGATTGGTTGATGTGATAGGTCAATATGTAATAATAAAGATAAAGATGTTCATTTAGGTCTAAATAATTACTGTACTATTATTTACTTGTGTGTTTATATTATCAGGTTCTATAAAGTTTTGGTATTAGAAATGGAGTTTATGGGAATAAGACTTCAAAGAATATACTTCTTTTCTAATATGAAACATGTAGATTGTTTAAACATATGAAATACTTACATATAATTGGTTAAAAATCGAAGTTATTGCATTCAATGAATTCTATATATATATCTGCATTTGGCAGGTATAATAATAGAGATATATGAGAGTCGAATGCCCCATTCAACAATACATAAAATAGTTACTCCATTCAGCAATACATAAAATAAATAGAAAAACATCTCTTTATAACCTTTGACATGAAAAATTTGATACCTCTAGCTTAATTTTCATTTAGAAATTCACTTTCTATTTACGTATGATTCTAAATGTTAGGTTAAAATGGACTTACAAATGTTTTATCTCATACCATATATATGGGAGAAGTAATTTTTTTGTTTAATAAAAATATATTTAGTGAAATGTAAAATTGTCTGGCGAAGCGGATATGACTGGGTAAGGACCTTTTGCAGAGTGTGCCCAGTCCAATGCAGAAGAAGATGAAAGGGGGAAACTCAGAGGAAAATGGCGGTGGGTGCTTACGGTGGCAGCAACAGGTGGCCTTAAATAGCTTACAGGCTGGACCTTGCCCCCAATCTCATGTTTATTCAGACCATTGGAAGGATCTTTCTTGCTATTACAGTGCCTTGATTTCTGACACCCAGGTAACTCTTCTTTTACCTCTGTAATTATTTCATTTTATCTGATATTTTTATACACCAGAGTGTGGTTATTCTCCGTGTTTTTGTGTTTCTGGCTCCACCCATAAATGAAAGTTTTGGGAATATGCAATTTAGTTTGGGGATTTGCTTATCGCAACTTGCATTGCATAAGATAAGGAGGGAGGAGAGTATTAATGTGAAACCAAATCCCATGATAGCCATGTGTTACTGTATTAGATATCCTGTAAATTAAAGATATGAAATGGACAACTGCTACAAGCCAGTGAGGGTGGCTTTGGTAGGACGATGAAATCCTTGGCAACGTTAGGATAACAACTTCAAGCTAGAAGTGGGCTGACAAGGAAGGGCAATGACATCCCCTGCAGAATAAAGATAACCTGTAAATTAAAGATATGAAATGGACAACTACTACAAGCCAGTGAGGGTCAATTTGGTATTACGATGAAATGCTTGGCAATGTTAGAATAACAACTTCAAGCTAGAAGTGGGCCCACAAGGCAGGGCAATGACATCCCCTGCAGAATAATAACCACAAGCCAGAGAGGCTTAAAAGACATTACATTGCAACCCCACCATGTTAGAATAAGAACAAGAAGCTAGAGGTCCACAAGGCATTGCACTGAAACTGCCAGCAATGTTAACAACCAGAAGCTATAAAGGGCCAAGAAGACATGACACTGAAACTGACTGCATGGAAGCTATGCTGATGTTCTGATAGTAGCCAAAAGTTAAAAATGAATCACATGGAATGACATTGAAAGCACTATTGGTAGTGTCATAGAGAGGTGCACGGGGTTAGGGATTTGGCCTTGTGACTTCTGTCATAAAGAGGAAACATACAGCCTTGGAGCAGGGCCGCATCAAGGTAATTGAACAGTTAGTTTGCAGCAGAAGCTAAGTTGGAATTTTGGTTGCTTGAGTAGCTTTTACATATTCTTGTTATATCTTTATTATTCTAGCAACCAACAAATCCCTTTCATCCTGTGGGGAAGGGATTTGGCTTTGTGACTTCTGTCATAAAGAGGAAGCTTCCTGCCTGGGAGCAGGGTGACATTAAGGTAATTGAACAGTTAGTTTGCAGCTGAAGGTAAGTTGGACTTTTGATTGCTTGAGAAACTTCTACATATTCTTGTTATATCTTTATTATTCTAGCAACCCACAAAATCCCTTTCATCCAGTGGGAAAAACAGATCTGCAATAGTGACGTCTCATCTTGACTATTAATTAGAGCTGTAGTTGTAATATTTAAGTCTTTGACATACTTTTTTGAATAGAGAATCCCCTACTGGATATGTAAAATATAAAACAGGTTGCCCCCATTCAAAGAGAGCCCTTCCATACTGTGCACAGAGATGGATTAGACTGACCTGAAAAAGGGGTTAGCAGACTTTGGGCTGGACTGCCTCACCCGCTACGCGACATACCACTAGTGTGAAGAGGATCAAGTCCATGTTGTTTCCACATGACTCTTATGCTGAGACACATGTGATATAACAAATATATGCTGAGACACACTTGGCAATAAACACTTACCCTTCAGATTTAAGTCAATATTGGTTTAGGCAGCAATAATGGATGATTTCAGACTTTTGGCTTGTTGCAGTGCTCCAATGGATTTGATATCCGAGTCTTTGCTCTGTCTTCTTAGAGTATTCCTTGGATATCCCAACTTCATGTGATGTCTCAGTCTCACCCTAAATGGCTTAGGGTGCATGTACATATAGCCGATCTTTCAATAATTGTTGCGCTTAACCAACCTAAAAAGTCTTTCCTAAGCTGACTACATAAGATGGCCAAATGATAATATGACCATAAGAATCTTGGAGGATGGGTTCGCGGGGCACGGACAATACCGATGGTGGTATTGTCCAGCCCACCTGTCGTGTGATGACAAAAACTCAGACAGAGAAGGAAGGTTTGATAGATATTCAATAACAGACTTCTAGTGTTTTGATAGGTTGAACTAGAGAATGTGGTTGTCTAGTGGATGTAGGGTGTGGGAACAGAACAAGGAGGTGCTCTAAGTTTGCCAAATAATGTGTAAATGATAGATACATTAGTATATGTATAAAATGCCATATTGCTAAATGCTCAGACTAGATTTCAGGTACTACATTAAAACAACAGAGATCTGAGATCAACTAAACAACCATAAGTGCGACAAAAAAATGCATGCTTAAAGTAAATATAACAGCTACAACCAGACCGAACACATAAACTCTAAGACATGAGTATATTAATAATCAAATGCCTTCCAGAGATTCCAGCTCTTTATAGAATGAGAAGAAGAGAAAAGAGCATGGTGAGCATTCAATTCCAGCTGCCTACTGTAGATTTTGTGTGGCTTAAGAAGTCTTTTAAATTAGCTTATTTTGGTGGCCATTTGTCTCCTCTGCCCAAAGCTTATTCTATCAGTTGTAATTGAAAGATAGTTCAGCATGATGGATCTATAGAAGATTTGCATCTTTGCATCTTAAATGTTTCCAGCGAACAGCTGGTATGACATTGAATTTAAAAGCTTTATACCTTATCTTTCAGTTCTGAATCGCCAGTAGGCAGGCTTTATCTTTGCTGATTGAGTCTTATTTTTTAAGTCGGCGCTTGATTGCGGATTGACCTATGCGCCTTGCTTTACTTGCTTTGTGCTTCAGCAGGGTCCACCTTACCTTTTAGCTTAGTGGTTTTGTCGGCACCGTAGGGACTAAAAAGTGATTTCACATTGGTTTGTTTTAAGGCAGCGTCTTACTGTAGATTAAAGACAGATCTAATGGTAGGGCATAACCATTAGTCGATACTCGATTACAAGTTTGGAGTGCCTTTTGACTTCTGATGTTCAAACTAGCCAAGTCTTCTATGAAATGCTTTGATCCAGTGGCATCTCTGCAATAGTTGTAAGAGTTTGGAAGATTTGGAGAGTTAAGCTTCAAGTGAGCTGAAGACACTTAAAGCTTGAGTTAATGCTAAAGACATTAGCGTTTTTAGTGAGTTAGTGGGGTGCTTAGCCTGCTGAACATAGACTCCAGCTGCCTAGCAACCATTGGGTGACGTGTCATAAAAAAACTTCAACGAGCCCCTTCTCTCCACTTGTACCTTCTTATGGCTGTAGTCTCCTACTGGTGTCCCCAAATTTCACCCTGAAATCTGGGACTACCCATTTAAAAAAATTTCGTTCTTTTTAAAATAACGGGTCTTTTTGTGATTTTATTGCCAGAAGTCATCTCTATTACGTTAAAATATTCCTAGTGAATCATATGAGCCAATTTCGACAAATACCCAGATGCTCAAACTCATTTTATCCCTCCACCAGTTTTGTCTGCGGGAATTTTATTTAATTATTTATTTCATAAATAAAGCCTCGTTTAAAGTAAATTATGCCAATATTCACACATCTCAAATGAGTTTTCCACGGGAATGAATTGAGCATTTGTCGCAACTTTTGGAAACGTTTTTGTTTTTATTTATTTCTTTTGCATTTTTCTCTAGTTTTCTCCATTGTCTTTTTGTTAAATTCCCCTGGATCCGTTCTTTGTTTTGTATAGTCTGTTTAATTGCCTGGAACATTTGGAGATCATTTATGGCCTCAACACTAGAAGGAATCAGTCTTAGAAGGCAAACTTCTGACCAAAAAGATGAAGTCAAGCAAAAAAAGCCTCTCCTAGGCAAGTCACACTTTTTGGAATAAATAGATCTAAGTTGCAATGGGAATTTTGGTAGTGGCAGGCAGGCGAGAATTTCTTACTTGCCTTGCAGGGTACTTTTTCCCATGAAGTCAAAGTCACTTAAGCTGCAATGAGAATATTAGAGGTGGCAGGTAGACAAGAATTTCTTACCTGCCTTGCAGGTAAAAATTCCCATTATAAAAGAAAAATCACTTAAAGCACTAGCGGGAATTTCTTACCTGCCTTGCAGGGTAAAAATTCCCATGATGAAAGTCAAATCACTTAAGTGGAAGAGGGGATTTTTGGAGCTGCAGTGCAGGGTGGAAATTCCCATCAAGTTGACTTCCTATTTTTAGCATCTACCCCGCCAAAAAGTGCGACCCACCTTGGCATTAAACAATGCATTTAATGTTATTTATTAATGGCTTTTTAATCTAATTTTGGCGCCATGTATGGAAGGAAAGTCAAAGCAAAAGGACAAGCTAAAGAGAAGTCAAGGATGCATGCTAAAAATAAATAAAATAAATTATTTAAAAAGCAACCAGCAACATGCAGACTTGGGCGCCCAAATTGGATGAATAAACATGGCTATTAATTAATTAAATTGCTAGAAATAGGAAAAAACAATTATTAAAAATAGCATCTTTGGAGGTTATATAAGCATGAGACGCCATAAAGGAGAGAGTTAATGCTTTTTGATGAAGATTGTAGCCTAGACAGGTTTTGGCGCCAAAAGGAGGATTTTGCATTAAAGTTTATTTTCCACTTGCACGGGATGCTTCCGGTTTTGGTGCACGGGTTATGATAGCCTAATTTTTGCCATTATGAGCATCTGCATGTTGGTATATGTGCCCAGGTGAATTAAATAATATTTTTGCTTGCTTTGCATGCAAGTAAAACCTCAAATTTTAGGGCAGCAAACTTTATATGCAGATTTTGGTGATAAAAATAAAGTATTCATGTCATGGACTCCATCTTTGTTTGAATAAATTGCAGGTATTCATCATAGGTGCTCAAATCAATGTCAGGTACATTGAATATATCTTTTGAATCTGAAGAAGTTGTCAAATCTGCACAAATTGATCCAATTGCAAGGGATTGGCAGAATTAAAAGAAAAAGAGCTCAAAAAAAGATTGTTCCAACCATGATGAAGCATGATGAAAGAAAAGGATCAGCAGAATCATGCATAACTTCGAGGTTTGTTGAAGTAAAGATACGGACATAGGCCCCGAACCTATCACCGATTTAATTGACAAATCCAGATCTCATAATTGCAAAGGCTTCCGACAAAAATTCATCCTCTTGTTTCTAACGCAGCCTGTGTAGAAGTCAGTGCATGGAAAATTCCTTCCAGGATCTTGTGCATGTGCTCCCAATCTTCCAGTTGAAGCCTTCATTGAATTTACTTGTATTTGCATTCACCCAGAGTGCTCTCCAGAATTTAAAATTGCTCATATGCAATTAAAAATAAAAGATGATGAGTTTTGTTTGAATTGTTTACGACAAACATTGCACCTTTGGTGCACGATCGGAGAAAAACTACAAAAGCTTCAAGGATAAGAGGGAAGACACGTTAGAGGCAACACCCGTAAGCAAAATCACATTTAGCTGCTTCCAGATCCAGTTTGGTGAGAATCAAAGGCAAAAGAGTTAACCGCATGCAAAATATGGAAGAAGAACAAGGCTGGGAGTGTTGCAACTTTCTTCTAATTTCTTTTCCACTTTCTTTTCTTTTCTTTTTCTTATTTTCTTCGACAAAGTAATTGAGCAATTTTAAGTGATTGGTTTAAAATCCATTACTTGAAAAAGACAATTACTTGGAAATAGGTGGCAGACATGCAAAATAGAAGGTTTTATTTTCAGTTATAAATCATGCATGTCATGCAAAGAAGAATTTCGGAAGGGGGATTGCCATTGTTTCCTTTACAACTTCCACATTTGTCGATTCGATTATAATTTCCTATTTGTAAATCGCCCTCTATACACTATAAATAGAGGAAGAACCTATGGGTTAAAGGATGAGAATTTGTAATCAACATTCTTGTATTCCAGACTTTGAGCTGAAACCCTTGATATTTTTCTGAAAGCTAAGGAATTGAAAGGAGGCAGATTTCCGGAGAACTTTGTGTCAACGGTGCATTTGTTTCTTGTTTCTGTATAGATCTTTGCATAAACTTTGTGTTATCTTAGATCGGATCGAAACTTTCCTTTGCTTTAAATTTTGTATTTCAAAATCGATTTGCTTTGTCTATGTGCATGTGACCAACTCTGCAAACTATTGGTTAGATTGCACATCTTCTTTCCTTTCTTCTCGTATTTAATTATTTCCCTCTTCTGCACATATTGCTTACAGCTGCTTACTTGCTGCAAAATTGCCTAGCTATGGTTCATTAGCTACGCAATTAAAGTAAAACCAACAGAGAAACATTAGAAAATATAACCGACAAAATCTTACACAGGGAGCCTCACCGGTAATTGAGGGAGATTTATCTCATGATTGTCTCAGGTTTTCAGCTATGCAGAAAATCTAGCCAACACTACCCCTCTTCATCCTATAAAACATACTCATCAAAACATGTATCCAATGCATTCTTGGACAAATGAAGTAGTTTTGATAAGGAGTAAAAAGTAGATGACAAAGGAAAGATACTCATTGAAGTTTGTTTTATGAATCCATACCATATATACATTTGTTCTTCTGCAACTATCTCTTTCACTCACTCTCCTCAAAACCTACGAAAAGAAAAATTCCAGAGGGATACAAACAAGCACCTTATTATGCAGAAAAGGGAAATCCTACTTTAACTAGCTCCTAATCATAAAAGCTATACAAAACTATCGATAGGAAGGGAGAATTAGCTTTCCTTCTTTACTAAGCTTGTCCATTCTTCAAGCTTGATGACAACAAAAGGATATAAGAAGAAGAAAGGTGAAACGTTTAGCCTTTTGGTTCCTTCTTCTCCTTCAAATGCAATCCCTTGATAACTCTGCCATTTGTTATGATCTCTCTAAGACTCTACCATTACTCGAGTGAGTGTTCGGGCTGATTTTCAAGTTTTGGCTTCTCCTCATGCTCTGATTTGAGCATGACTGGTGTCAATTTTGCATTAGGTTCCAAGAAATTTTGGGACCTAATTGGGCAACCCTTTCTCAAATCATATGCTCAGCATCTTTCATAAGAAATAGGCTCCTCTTCAATGGCACAAATAGAGCTTGCAGATGTACCCTTTTCTTCAACCGTTGAACTGGGAGCAAGCCTTCTTGGCTCTTAAGTGTTATATCCTTGAAGAGCAGAAACTAATCGTAAACAAGCAACATAATTGGGATCTTCACATTTTAAAGATGTTGCTTGTTTGTGCTCTTCATCCTCCTTACTGTTGCACTCGTCTTCATCATCAGAATCAGACCATTCTGATATTTGCACATGTTGTTCATTCTCAAATGAATAAGAATCCTTGTCAAGAATATAAAACTCATGCAAGGAGTTATTGGATGAATTTGCCACATCATGCTCTGCCTCAAAGCCTTTTCTTTCTTCATGCTAAAGAAAGACACTATTATTTGCTGTGCAGGAAGCTTTATTTTCACTCATCTGTTGATTTATCTTCATCATTGTTCAAGTGAGACTTGATAAGAAATTGAATTGACAAATCATAAACCCTCTTTTGCTTGCAGGTGACATGTTGGAGGATTTTGCTATGTGTTTGAGCATAATGGCCCTTTAAATGTCTTGGATGGCCATCTAGCTCGTTAAAATCAGGCACTCATTGGATATTTCTGCAATCAGGCTTTTCTTCTCGACCAACGAGGGATGGCTTATGTGTTCAGCTTGAAAGGATTGGGTGAATAGGCGGATTACATTTGGGAAAATTGAAGATTTTGAGGGCTGTCACAAGGCTGAGGGAGTAATGATTCACCCCATATTGGGGAAATTATACCAGCTAGTATGAGGCTCCTTCTAGCCATAACAATAATGCTATAAGCTTGTGGAAGTGCCATCCCTCCTAGTATTTCTATTATGACAGCCAAATCAGAATCAAGAGCTTTCAGATAATACAAATGAGCAATTACCTAGTAGGGGCCTGATTCAGTAGGGATCCTTTTCCAGGTCCTTTCAAATCTGAGATTGAAGTCATTGATATGCTCCTCAACGACTCTTTTAACTGTGCTGAGATGCTCATTGAGAGCAAGCACATCTACATTTTTTTGCACTGCTGAATGCAACTTTTCTCCTAGCTTGTCCCATGTTGAAATTGAGCACGAGTCCAAATCTCTGAAACAGTTTAGTGCCTTGTCTTTAAGAGAAGAAGCTAGCAACCTAAGGGCTACATCTTCCTTTGTATTGGTTAAGGATGCTGATAGAACCATCTCCATTACATATTGGAAGTGCTTGAAAGCTGTTTTTGGAATATTATTCCATTGCTGCAGCAGTAGGGGGCCACCAGATCTCCAAGATACAAAAACAAAAGCTCTTGGTTGAGCCATAGCAACAACTTCATGATTGCAACATACTTTGAAGAAGGATCATTTCTACAAAATAATGAGATTGAAATGGAACTAGCGCTGGAGTTGCTGTGTGATAGGGTAGTGCTTCAAAAAGTTGAATAGATTGAGATCCTCACAAAGATCCTTGTTGAAGAATGTATTAGGTCTGAAGAAAAGTTGAGCTTTCCCAATGCTTGCCAAAAACTGTTGATGCTTGGATTTGTTTGATCTAGATTGCATTTGCAAGTCCAACACAAAATGGGGTCTCTACTCGGTGTGGAACTATGACTTTGCGAGAGGGCCTCTAGAGACGACTAGTTTTGTTGATAATCTAATACATGAGAAACTCCTAAACTAGCTTCTTTGAAGGGAAAATGCCGAAGGGAGAAAGGATAGGGTTAGACAAAGAAATTAAAAAGTGTGGTGATACACGAGATTAGGAAAATGACTGCAATGTTGCATCTGCCTAGCTTATAGATACAAAACTGATCAACATGCAACACGAGCATGAATGAACATAGTCAACCGTGAATACTTAAAGGTGATCTATCGTAGAGTAGGAAGACAAGAGTTAGAGGATCGACTAACGATAACCACAAGAAGTCTACCAATTACTTGTAAATCACTCAATTTATATTCATAGCCAAGTGGCTTGACAACATACATTACACATAACACAACAAAGATCCGAGATCAACTAAACAATCATAAGCTCAGCAGAAAATGCAATAGCTATAACCAAAACAACAGGGGGAAGAAAAGAACAAAGATGATTTCATTCTTCCAAAGAAGAAATAGACAATAAGAAAGAATGGTAAGGAACAAGCTGAAACTAGTAATAGTAATAGATTTGCTAGCCTATAGGAACAAGAGGACAAGGAACTGGATGCATTTATGGAATCACAGGTGCCACAAACACAAATGGAAAAGCAACAAGATGCTCAAGTTCAACCGGATGTCGAAGATCAAAATCAGATGGTTATTTTTCAAGCACAACCAAGTAAGACTGTCAATAAAACATGGTAAAAAGTTATCAACGTAAAAATAAATTTCATGAGCAATTCCAAGAACATAATCAACAAACAAAAGAGATGGAAGGAATGGAAAAAAATCTTGTTGTTAGAAACCCTAATGTGTCACATCAAATAGAACCTACTTTAGGAATGGATCAGGAAAAAAACAAGAAATTTAAAATGGATACCAATATGAAATCGGGAGAAAGTCGAATCAAGTTAAACTTCAGCAGGAGGGTCAAAAGATGAGTAATTCGGGAACAGCTCGGGACTTGTCCCAATTTTTCCAAAGCTCTTCTCAATGAAAGTGATCACTTGGAATATAAGGGGTTTGAAGGGATCTCCTTCAAAAGTTCAAGAACTTAGAAGAATGATTAATATTGATCATCCCACGATGGTTTGTATCCAGGAGACCAAAGCCTCCATTGATCTTATGTATGCGCTAGCTGAAAACATTTGGCCTAAAGCTAAACACCTTTCTATAAGCTCTCAAGGAGCTTCAAGAGGTATTGTCTCTCTTTGGGACCCAAGAATGATTATTGTCTTAAATTCATGTGCAATTAAGGGTGTATTATGTTTGCATGCCTATTCTAAAATGGAAGACTAGACATTCTTAGTTTTTAATGTTTATGCTCCTCTGGTTATGGAAGACAAAAGACAACAATGGCAGGGTATGACCTCTATTATCCAATCTTTTCCTCAGTTGCCTATTATTTTAGGTGGGGATTTTAATACTATCTTGAAATAGGGTGGTCACCCTCATATTGATGCTAGTTCGATTATCATGACTCAATTCATTCAGACTCATCATTTGGTGGATGTGCCTATTGTTAATGGTATGATGACATGGTCTAATAGAAGGTAGGGTCAGGATTGTATCATGGAAAGATTGGATCGCTTTTTGGTCTCAGAAGAATGGTGGTTAAGGGGATGTGCTCCTAAGACAATGATTATCAATAATAGTGGTTTAGATCACTAGTTGGTATGCTTGGAAATTGGAAGAACCTCTCCATGTAAAGCTCCTTTTAGATTTCAGCTCATGTGGCTTCGTCATAAAGATATTGCTAAGTATGTTCAGCAATGGTGGGTGGAAGGAAAAGCCCAGGTTTGGAACTCAAATGTTTATGTTTGTCAAGAGATTGACCTACTTAAAATTCAAGCTAAAAGCTTGGAATTGGAATGAGTTTGGAGATATTAAGGAAAAAACAAAGATTCTTAATCAATGGCATATATTAACGTTGTTCACCGACATTCAGTTTCTCTTTGGACCTTTTCAAGAAAGAATGTCTCTCGAAAAGAAAAATTACAGGAATGGGATATTAGAGAAGAAATTATGTGGAAGCAAAAATCCAAGATTCAATGGTTAAAGGAGGGAGATAAAAATTCAACTTTCTTCCATAAATCTTTGCTAGCTAGGAGGGCCCATAATTATATCCACTCCCTGTCCAAAGGAGACAGAACAAAGGTTTATTTGATTCAAGGGATGCAACAGGTGGCTCAACAATATTTTCAGTAGTTGTTCACCTCTCAACCTCTGGATCTGGACTCACAACAACTTCTGAACATATTACCTAGTAGTATTTCTCAACAGGATAATGAAAAGTTGACTCAACCTGTTATGGAAGAAGAACTCCAAGGTATTGTCTTCAATATGAAGAAAGGCAAAACTCTTGGTCCGGATGGTTTCCCAATTGAATTTTTCTAGGCCTTTTGGGACATTATTAAAGGGGACCTTTTACAAGTGGTGGAGGAAGCAAGGATGGCCAAAACTATGCTTAAAGAGATAAATAAGACTTTCATTGCTCTTATTCCTAAAGCTAATGAAGTGGAGGATATCTCTGGTTTCTGGCCTATAGCCTTATGTAATGTCTTGTATAAAATTATCACCAAAGTTATAGCGGAAAGACTAAAACCCCTTCTTCATAAGATTATTTCTCCTGAGCAAGGTGGATTTGTTCTGGTCGCCATATTCATGATGAGATTGTGCTAGCTCAGGAAATTTTGCATTCTATGGACATTCAAAGAAACCTGACAATGTTTATTAGACTGGATTTATCCAAAGCTTATGACAGAGTGGATTGGGGTTTCTTGTGCAGAGTTTTGGCTCAATTCGGTTTTTCTATGGAGTGGATTCAATGGGTACAGGCTTGTATCTCTTTTGTTTCCTTTGCTGTTTTAGTTAATGGCTCTCCTTCATTTTTTGGAGCTTCCAGAGGCATTCGGCAAGGAGATCCCCTATCACCTTTCTTATTCATTATTATGGCGGAATGCATGGGGAGACTTGTCAACAAAGCCTGCCAGGAAAAAAAAATTCATGGAATTCAGCTGGCTAAAAACATTCATTCGATATCTTGTCTCCAATTTGTTGATGATTCTACGATGATTGGAAGAGTTACCTCATTGGAAGAGCTACCTCATTGGAAGCAAAACAAATCCACAAAGTGTTTCACACCTTTTCGGTTGCCACTAGTCGCTGATCAATCAAGAAAAATCTAGTGTTTTCTTTTTTCACTATTTTAGTAGACAAGAAGAGAAAATTTTGAATATCTTTCATTTTAAGAAGGGAGTGCTTTCTTTACAATATTTGGGCATTCCCTTAGCTTTAAAGAAGTTAAAGGAATGGCATTGGTTAATCAACAAGTTTGAATAAAAAATACAAAATTGGACTAATAAATGGCTCTCTTCAGGAGGAAGAATGACGTTGATCAAATCCGTCCTTCAAGTTATGCCAATATATATGTTGCCTTGGTGTTAAATATTCCTGGAACTATCTTGAAACAAGTGGATTCTATTTGCCAGAAGTTCTTATGGAGCGAAGTTCAAGATAAGAGAAAATGGTCCTTAGTTAAATGGGAAACTCTTTTCCAGCCAAAAAAGGAAGGGGGGTTTGGGATTTAGATCCTCCCCTAAGCAGATCAAATCCTTAGTGGTCAAACTCTATTGGAGATTACTTGTTTATCCTAATGATCTTTGGACTGCTTCTTTCAGAGCAAAGTATGCTGAAAAAAATCGCTCGGAGAAAATTATTAGATCGTCTGTTCCTATTAGGGGTTCTCTGACCTTGATGTTTATCAGAATGGGAGAGGAAATTATTAAACGACAACTCTTCTGGGTTGTTAATAATGGGCAATTAGCTAATTTTTGGACTGATTCATGGGATGGACAACCCCCTCTCATCCTTCAATATCCTCGGCTCGAACTATTATGAAGTAAATGCAAGATATGGGATGGGTTAAGGTAGTCCATTATGGTAAACCTTCTACTCATCCTTGGGAGAGTGAAAAAGAATGGATTCTGGTTTTGGAATGGCTGCTTGCTATAGAGCATGAAGCTCAGATTTTGTTGCATAATGTGTTGAAGGATCGTCCTCTTTCTTCTGCCCCATTTCCTGACAAGTTGGGATGGGGACAAGACCCTTCTAGTAATTATACAATGTCCACTGGCTATGCCTCCTTGATGATAGATAATCCTCATCCTCTGCAGTTTCTCTTTAAGCACTTATGGTAGTTGGGTATGTGGCCTAAAGTTAGCTTTTTGTTTGGCTTCTTATTCAAAGAAGAGTTTTAACAAGGGACCATCTTATGAAGAAAGGATATTATGGCCCTTTCAGATGTGCTTTGTGCTTAGAAGATGAAGAATCTTCCACTCATCTTTTTCCTTTGTCCCTGGGTTATTCCAATTTGGCAACATCTTTCTACTTTGTTTAAATTGCACTAGAATAATTTTGGTTCCCTTGAGCAGGTTTTCAAAGAATGGAAGAGACTTCTCCCCAAAGAACAAAATCTTCTCCCGAGTGTTATGGAGTGGTATGTCTCTTTTCCTATGGAATATTTGGAAAGAAAGAAATAGTAGAATTTTCCAGCAAATCAACAAAGACGGATCCCATGTCTAGAAAAAAACTAAATTCAATATAGCGGAAAGTTTGAAACACAAAATATCTTTGCCCCACACTCTAAGGAATGAGAGCATATATGCAATCAATTATCTCTTGATCCTAGGGATGCTTCAATGCCTCGTTTTCATATTAACAAGGAAATTGTAAGAGTAAGTCAATCGAAAGCTCGTAATTTGGGTTTTGGAAAACTGAATACAAATGGAGCTTCTAGGGGAAATCCAAGGAGAGCGGTGTGGGAGGCATTTATAGAAACAAGTAAGTTGATGTGCAATTTCTTTTTGCGAGAGATGAAAGTGGTTTATAAATGCATTCAAGAGGCTTTAAAAATTGAATGGTAGAAAATTCAAATTGAAGCAGACTCTAAAATCATTATGAAGTTGTTGTCTGAAAATAGGGTTGATTCTTCTCCCAATTGGCGAATTGCTAAGGAGGTTTGGAAGATAAAAACATTGCAGGAGAAATTTCAAGAAGTTCAGTTCATTCATATTCCTCGTGAAAGGAATAAAGTTGTAGATGGTTTGGCTAACTAAGCCTTGGATACTATTAATTTTCTTTGCTGTGGTTTGCCTCCTACATGGTGGTTCAACAAGCTCTAAGAAGACATTAGATATATTCTTAATCTTGACTCTTCGATATGATTATTTCATCGGCTTTACTCATGTATACTGCCCAAGTTTGGACTAATCGTTTTCAGGCTTGGCACGACCAAATATGTACTTTTTGATTTTCATCTAATATAAATTATTGCTGGTTTTTAAAAAAAAACCTAAACTCTTAGAGATGAAGAAATTAAGAATCCGATGCCTTTTACAATCGGAGCTTCAACTCTATATAGAATGAGGAGAATAGAAAAGAGTGGAAAGAGCATTCAATTCCATCTATAATGAGCTCAAGAATGTGGTCATGAAGAGGTGGAATAAGATGACCTCCCATTACATCTCCTTGCTTATGCCTTTGAACGCAAAGTATTATAGCTCACGAAATACTTGGGCTACCTAACAGTGCAACCACCATTCTCTCCGACTGAAGTTGCGAAATGGAATCAAGGCAACATTTAGAAGAGTTTTCTTGATCCATATATAGTTAGTGTGGTCCAAAACAAAATGGGCATGTTTGTAGCTTTAGAAGGCAACATGGGAGAGATTGAGGCTCTTTTTGACAAGTGCACCATGAGCCCAACCAAATGGTGGTGTGTACATGGCCATGATGGCAAGTACTTACGACCTATGCCATCAAAAAAATTTCACGGGTATAACATTTATAAATTTATAATCATTGATTTTCTTTTTAAAACAACAAAATTTTATATTATTAAGAATCATTGTCTTGGGAGTATAATCCTTAGCCCACCAGTCTTTTGATAGTAGAAATGATCCAATCTCTCCAAGATACAATCCTGACCCTGCCTTCTATTAGACCATGTCATTATTCCATTAACAGTAGGCACATCCACCAACTGATGAGTGTGCATGAAATGAGTCATGAGCCCCGAACTAGCATCGATATGGGAAATACCTCCTTGTTTCTCTTGGATATTTAATTTAGTATTAAAATCCCCCTAGTATGATTGGCAAGTGAGGAAAGGAATGAATAATAGTGGTCATAGCTTGCCATTGTTGTCTCTTTTCTTTCATCATTGAAGGAGCATAAACATTTAAGAATAAAAACTCTTGGTCCTCTGCTTTGGAGTAGACATGTAAACATAAAACACCTTTACTCGCACATGAATTTATTATAGTAATCACTCTAGGATCCCAACATGAGCTAGACCTCCTGAGGCTCCCTGAGAGCTTATAGCTACGTGTTTAGCTTTAGGCCAAAAATTGTTAGCTAGCACATTCATAAGATCAATGGAAGCTTTGGTTCCTGTATGCAAACCATAGTATTAAAAATCGTGATTTATCGCCCGATTATCGTGGTAAATCGTTTAGGGCAAAGAAAACGATTTATCTTTCTGAAAATCACGATTTGTGGACTGTTGATAAATCGGTGATTTCCGACGATAAAAACCCTAAAAAATCGTTGAAACTCACTGTGAAAATCGTGGAAAATCATGTCACGTAGGTTTAAATGCAAAAAAACCAAATCGAACCATTTCGTGCCTTTTTCTCTCTGCGCGAGTCGTATTTCCTTCTGCGACTAATTCGTGGCTCGTTTCGTGTCTGGTTTGGAATATTTCGTGGTGGTTTCATGGCAGGTTCCGTGGCGGTTTGCAACCAGGTTTCGTGGCAGTTTAGGTATAACTAATTCGCATATACTATACACTATATAGTTTGCAACCAGTTCGTATACAATATACACTAATACGTATATACTATAAAATGTATACCTTATAATAGTAATTCGTATAGACTATAAAATGTATACCTTATAATAGTAATTCGTATATACTATAAAATGTATACACTAATTCGTATAATCTATAAAATGTATAGAATCTGGATTAATTCGTTTTGTATACCTTATAATAGTAATAAATTTATACATTTTGATTTAACAATGATATATAAACGTTAAAATTTTATTAACGATTATAAACTTAAAATTTTATTAACGATTATAAATGTTAAAATTTTATTAATGATTATAAACTTAAAATTTTATTAACGATTATAAACGTTAAAATTTTATAAGCGTTAAAATTTTATTAACAATTATAAACCTTAAAATTTTATTAACGATTATAAACGTTAAAATTTTATTAACGATTATAAAATTTTATTAACAATGTTTTTACATTTAATTTAAGTTTATTTTATGAATTTAAATGTTTTTAAAAGTAGCGATAAAGTTGCCGATTAATGCCGATAAATTGTCGATTCCCGATTTCGAGTCAAAATCTGGCCTGCCGATTAATCGCCGATAATGATTTTTTGAACTACGATGCAAAGCATTGTAAGATGCTCATTATTTAACATTCTTTTGAGTTCTTGAATTTTTGGGGAGAACCCTTCAAGCCCCTTATATTCCAAGTGATGAGCTTCATTGAGAAGGGTTATGGAAAAATTGGGATAAATCCCGTATTGTTCCCATATTACTCATATTTTGACCCTCCTAAAGTTCAGCCTGATTTGACATTCTACCAGCCTTTATATTAGTATCCATTTTATATTTTATATTTTTCTCTTGATCCATACCTAAAGAAGACTCCATTTGATTTGAAATATTAGAGCCTCTAACCACAAGGGCCTTATCCATTCCTTCTAACTCTTTTGTTGGCTGGTTTTGTTCTTGAAATTGCTCATGGTATTTATTTTTTTCGCTGATAACTTTTAACAATTTTTTTCTCCCGAGACTTATTGGGTTGGGCTTGGAATATCACCATCTGAGTCTGGATTTCGGCATCTGTTGAACTGGAATTTGTTGTTGCTTCTCCATTTGTGTTTTAATTACTGTGATTCTATAAGTGTATATATGCTTCCTCGACCTCTTGTTCTGTAGGGAAGCAAATATGTTGTTGTTGCTCGTTTCACCTTTTTTAACCATTAGTTCTAGCCATTTGTTTCTTCTTCGTTGTAATAAAGTCCTCTTTGGTTTTTTCTTCCTCTTGCTTTTCGAGAGCTTTATACTTACAATCTCTGATTAGATGACCATACTCATGGCATAATTGACATCTAAAGGGGATGTTTTCATAGTCTACTACTTGGTCCCATTTGTCTTCTTCGATGACTAGAGAAATTTTTTTAGGCAGCGGTTTACTTAGGTCCATAAGAACACAAATTCTTGCATATACCATTTGTTCCAGCTGAAGAGAAGCATCCACAGTCATCATAAATGTGCCCAACATACTACCAATTGCCGTAAAAATAGTCTGATTCTAGAACTCAGCGGGAAGCCCAAAGAGTCTGACCCATATCGGGGCTACTAAGGGGAGTTCTTCATCCAGCTTAAACATGGGGTGCTATGGTTTCATAAACAGTCCTGCCCTTCCCATGAACCAAGGTCCTCCTTGAAAGATAAGTTCCCAATCGGATGCTGAAGCAAAAAAGATCAAGAAATATCCATTTGGATAAACCGAAACTGAATACTCACCTTTTGTGTTCCATACCTTTTTAGCCCAATCCTTGAAGGCTCCTAGCGAAGGTTGGAAGCCAAGAAATTGAACAATCAAACCCTAATTTTCCCATTGATGATATTACTTTGAACATCTGTTTTGAAGTTTAATGATCGGTGTTCCGATTCTTTGCAAGCATACATCCATTTTCATTTTTCCTAGGATCTAGTTTAGGCATCCTCAATTTTGAATTTTTTTCCATTAGAATTATTCCTTGTGGGGCCACGAAGAATCTCCTTGAATGTTGATTGAAATCCGCCGATAGTGTTCGAGAGAATCTTTTCCAGCAGTCTCCTTGTTGAGTTTAGCCATTACTGACCCAAAAACGCAAGAGACTAAATGCAGGAATTTTACACTGCAGAGGAAACGCTACACGCAGGGGAAGACTAAAGATACTATGTAGAAAGGGATCTTGACAAGAGTAAAACGAGTCTAGGAAGCCTCGACAAGGTTAACAAGGTAGGTAGTCAAGAAACAAGAGGATCAAAGCTAGGTCGCAAGAAGAAAGCGAACCCTAATGAAGGGCACTAAGCGTCAAAAGAGCAATCGATGCCCAATCGACCCCTAAGGGTTCAAAGACCAAACAAATTACCAAGAAACTGAAATGAGGAATCGAAAACCTTTTCAGCGAGGATATTCCTTCGTTGAACTGGTAGCATCGATATTCGATCTCTTTTCCCTCTATAATCATTGGAAATTTGAAATTATATTGAGTTAGGATATTTTTCTGCACATTCTTAGTATGTTACTAATTTAAATTTTCTACTAAACTTTGTTGTAATTGGTGGCTAGTAATTAATCGCATGATTTGGAATTGAAGTACTTATATCTTTATCCACTCAACTAAACGTAACAAGTTGGCATCTAAAACGCCGAGGATTTGGTATATGTGCATTCCAATTTGCGCCTCTTGTCACACAAGTTTGAGGAGTATGTTAGAGGTCCTCACAAACTTTGGGATCTTCTTTCAGAGACCACAAACTTGGATGCCTCCGTGGCCACTCTTGCCCAACTTTCAATATTTGATGGCGAAGTTGACATTCAAGGGAGTTCACAAGGAGTGGAGAGCTGAACTAATGAGAGTGGAGCTAGCGAAAGTGCCATGCAAGAATTTGATTTTGAGGAAAGTCTAGATGATATATTCTAGATTTGTTTGTATTCATGTTGACATGATATTCGTATATCATATGTACGGCACCCACATTATTAATGAAATGTAAAATCTTAAGTATATTGTATGTTTTGAACATTGATCCTAGTATATTTTTCAAGTTTTGTTTGTATTCATGTTGACATGATATTTGATGACTTATCATATGTATGGCAGCCACATGATCAATGAAAATGTAAAGTCTTAAGTATATTGAATGTTTTGAACATTGATCCTACTATAATTTTCAAGTTTTGTATTTCTTATGGACTAAAAAATGAGTAAAATGAGTATATGTATAATATATATAAATTTTTAAATATATATGTACGGATGTATCCAAGATGTATTGTACCCAAGGGTTTTTAAATTTAACGTATCCGCGTCGAACTGTACCGAACCTCTACCTATACTTGTACCCGTACCCGTATCCTGGCAACATAGCGAGAAATCTTAAAATTCAGTTGACTTTGGCGGCCGTTTGTCTCCTTTTTCCCTTAGCTTGTCATATCGGCTGTAATCAAAAGATAGTTCAGCATGGCGGAGCCATAGAAGTTTGTATCTCAAATGTTTCCTGCAAACAATTGGTATGACATTGAATTCAAAAGCTTTGTCCTTGACCTTTCAGCTCCAATCTGATGCTAGGAAGGCTTTATCTTTGCTGGTTTAGCCCTGATTTTTTTAATTGGTGCTTGATTGCTGATTGACCCACATGCATTGCTTTGCTTGCTTTATGCTTTACTGAGGCCCACTTTTTATATTAGCAATTCTTTCATTGGTGCCTCACTGTAGATTAAAGACAGAACTAACAGCGACCCAGGGACTAAAAGTTATTCCACATTGATTTGTTTTAAGGTACTGTCTTACATAGATTAAAGACAGATCTAATGGTAGAGCAGATATCTTAGCTGATTACATGTTTGGAGTGCCTTTCGACATTTTCTGAAGTTCAAACTAACAGTCTTCTCTGAAGTGTTTTGAGCCAGCGGAGACTCTGCCATAGTTTTAAGAGTTTGGGAGATCTGGAGAATGGAGCTTCAAGTGGGTAAAGACACTTAAAGCTTGAGCTAATGCTAAAGATATTAGCAAGAACAAACAATTTTCTCTATACCTCCAAGGTGACCAACTTTATGCTTTATTGTTCCGCAGCCCGAGATAAAGTGCAGGCACCTCTTTTGTTACCTTTCAGTGGTGAGCATCTGAAGTTTACAGCACTGAAGTGCTAAAACTTAGAAGGGCTTTGTATCCCAACACCTCAAAAAAATTATTTCACCTCCAAGGTGTTGCCTGGGTCTTCTGGTAAATCTGCAGATCTAGAGGCCATGTCCAAACTTCTGAGATTATAACTCAGATAGGCACAATGGACCTTAGTGATTTAAGCATCTCTGCTTATTCATATTTCTGATGCTTTTCTTTCCTACATTGTCATAAAGTGTTTGCTTGTGTGACTAAAAAATCCTGCATCCTGATGAAACATCGGATATGCTGGATTTTGGAGATTAATTTATGAGTAGCGATTTTATTTTTCCAGTGTGGAGTTTCCTGAATGATGAAATCAATGAGTAAATATCCAACTATTCGAATCTTAAAGATAACACAATCCACTGAAGCAATGTTCTTAGGCATTGAAAAGTCAGTCCAAGGAATTCAGATGTAGAGAATTGAAATCTTTCCTAAAGATGGCCATTTTAGCAGCGAAGTGAGTTGCTAATTCAGCATTGAAGGCCTCAGTCTCTCCCAAATGAAAACTTGATATATCTTAGTGAATAGTTGCTTTACATCTATGCTTCCAAAAGAAAGAGACCAAAACATATTTGATAATATTCAAAACTCAATCTAAATATTACTTCCCTATTGCTTCAATGATGTCCACCCAGTTACACAACTTTGCACTGACGATGTCCAACAAACAGGATTTGTATTCTGTCATGATTTATTACCAGAAGGCTCTCACCATGGTACATTGCCAAAATGCACATATTAGAAGTTTATACTTTTACAAATGACGTAAAATTTATTTTTTGACTAGGTTTTTCAGTTTGGTTTGGGTTGCTACATTCTGATGAATCACTGTCCGGCAAAGAATTGTGAATTTGAAGGCCAACCACTTTTCTCAATGGATCTGTTTCAGCCTCTAGTCTTGTGTTCTGTAATCCTCATTTTCTATTCAGTCTTGGGTGATAGGATGGCTGGGCTAGAGTGTTTGATATAAGCTCTTAATCTGCTGATGGTAAAATGACTGACCACCGTCCATTTCCATTCTCCCCAAAGATTTTATGAACCCCAACTTGAACAATAAGAATCCTCATCGGAGCAACCATATTGCAAAGTTCAATGAAGGAAGGCTTGTTAGGAGGAACCAGATCATTTTGTCATGATTTATTACCAGAAGGCTGTCACCATGCTACGTTGCCAAAATGCACATATTAGTAGTTTATACTTTTACAAATCATGTAAAATTTATTTTTGACTAGGTTTTTCAGTTTGGTTGTGATTGCTACATTCTGATCATGATGAATCACCATCCGGCAAAGAATTGTGAATCTGAAGACCAACCACTTTTCTCAATGGATCTATTTCACCCTCCAGTCTTGTGTTCTGTAATCCTCATTTTCTATTTAGTCTTGGGCGCTAGGATGGCCAGGCTAGAGTGTTTGATATAAGCTCTTAATCTGCTGATGGAAAAATGATTGACCATCGTCCATTTCCATTCTCCCCAAAGATGTCATGAACCCCGACTTGAAGAATAAAAATCCTCATCTGAGCAACCACATTGCAATGTTCAATGAAGGAAGGTTTGTTAGGAGGAAACCGATCATTTTGTATGGTTCACAACTTCCCAATCAAGCCAAAATTTTGTTTCTTTGTCATAAAGATCTTCCAAAACCGAATATCCCTCCCGTCTTTGCCTATCTTTTGCTTGCCAGCTCTAGTGCACAAGTCAAATCACTTCGAAAAGAGGTGGAGGTCCATTTACATGTCATAGTCTATATCCCATTCAGAGCAATGGTTCCCATACTTCTAGCATAATTTATCCAATGCCAGTTGCCATGCTTGTGAAATACAGGGATTGCAGAGCTAACAATTCTAAAAGAGATCAGAGCCTGAGCACATCACACAAGCTAAAGGAACATGGTATACCTACAGTGTGGGCAGCTGCAACCTTATGTACACGATGGTACCCAAATTTCCGGAAACAGGAAATGGGTTTTGAAGCTGGAACAATGTGGACCTAAAATTGGCGAATGATGGTAGGTTTGAGTTGGAAACAGCAAGAGACTCTGGAAATGTTTTTCCTCTTCTCATATTTTCATATTCAATTAAATACATGAAAATATTGCTGGAAGCTGTTGGAGGTCTGAATAAACTGTTGAGAAATATCCCATTAATTCTATAAGTTCTGGTAGTTTTGATAGTTCTTCTGCTGGTTTTCCCTCTGCAGAAGTGTTTTTGAAATCAGATACGCATTCCATGACTGAGAATCGAATTTTCTGAGAAATTGTTCCCATTCAGAGCAATGGTTCCCATACTTCTAGCATAATTCATCCAATGCTAATTGCCATGCTTGTGAAATACTTGGATTGCAGAGCTAACAATTCTAAAAGAGACCAGACCCTGAGTGTATCACACAAGCTAAAGGAACATGGTATACCTGCAGTGTGGGAAGTTGCAACCTTATTTAACCTTATGTACCCTATGGTACCCAAGTTTTCGGAAACAGGAAATGGGTTTTTATAGCTGGAACAATGTCAATCTAATTTTGGCCAATGATGGTAGGTTTGAGTTGGAAACAATAAGAGACTCTGGAACCGTTTTCCTCTCTCTTATTTTCATATTCAACTAAAAACATGAAAATATTGCTGGAAATTGCTGGAGGACTCAATGAACTGTTGAGAAATATCCCATTAGTTATATAAGTTCTGGTACTTTCTGATAGTTTTTGGAATGTTTTCCCTCTGCAGAAGTGATTTTGAAATCAAATATGCACCCAAGACCGAGAATTGAATTTTCTGACAACACTTGTAACTGCCTGTATCTGCCCAGTAGACTCCTCTTCATACACTTTGCTAACCATTAATTTCCTTACTAACACTGCACCCTGAATGCTAATATCTATGACACCGTCCTATTTCCTTCGGCAGCATGTACAAGTCCCAAGGATCAAGAAGAGGGTCTCTTCCCCTGCCACCCAAGAACCTTTTGATTCATCACCAATGTTTATAACCTGTTCTTGAGGGTAAAATACATGATGAATGGTAAATATGCTCAGCACAAGAGTCCAATTGGAAACAATAATTTTCCCAGCAAGAATGGGAGACCTAGGGCCTCTTTCCTTATCACACAAGAACCTTTTGATTCATCTCCAATGTTTATAACCTGTTCTTGATGTAAAATACAGGATGAATGGTAAATATGCTCAGCACAAGAATCCAATTGGAAATAATAATTTAAATTATCTCATCAAGGGTGGGAGATCTCTATAAAACAATTTCTACACCTTCAAATTTATACGGTACCCACTTACACTGATTGTCAGGGACATGAAAAAACCGAAGGGTTCCAAGTAACAGATAATCTGCACATTTCCTAAACGATCTTACACCCTTGTTTAACCCAATCAAGGAAGAAGAGTTGTCCAAAAGTAAAGGTTTGTTTTCTCCTCACTAATCACTCTTCCTGTCCAAGACATTAATTTATGATCTTGATTTAGATGGTGAAGACATATAGCTGAATACTCTATATTACCACCGACAAATGTTTGATATATCTCATTTCTATTCTATGCATTGGGAGTTTTACTGGTTCTTTTACTTATTCCATCTTCTAGAGTTCTACTTGTTCTCTAATTCCTTTTTCTCTTGCCATTTGCATGTTCAATTCCTCCATTTGTATTCAAGTTTTCGTGGTTTCAAAGATTGACTCTTATAAAAATTTGCTTTCCTAGAGAGTTGATGCTCTCACGATCCATAGCAAATGTATTCAAAACTTTTGGAAACACTGTAGAAAATTTCATGGTTTCAAAGATGTTGATCCAAAACATCAAGATATCATAAAATCTTCTATACAGTATTTCCAAAAGATTTGAATGTAATTTGCTTTTCTGTTTTATGCACTAAAAGTACTTCCACTGAACCAGTAAATAGGATTATCATGTGAACTAATAAATTTCTTCTTTGTATGATAACAAACATGCCACCTATTTACAGTATTTCTTTTTGCAGGGTTTGTAGTTCCATTAGTTTGTTTCTTGTTTTGTTTCATTTAATAGTAGCTATACTTATTGGCTATTGCTACTGTACGTTGGCGTTCAGTAATTCTTGCCTGTTATTATGCTTGTCTTCAGCATTATCATTAAATAATTTTGATTGTCTGGATAAGTTTTCAATCTCTGCCAGCATTAGTGGCATTATACGGTATTTCAAAAGATTAAAATTTAATTTGCTTTTCTGTTTTATACTTTAAAAAGTACTTCCATGAACCAGTAAATACGATTATCATATGAACTAATAAATTTCTTCTTTGTATAATAACAAACATGCCACCTTTTTATTGTATTTCTTTCTGCAGGACTTGTAGCTTCCATTAGTTTGTTTCTTGTTTTGTTTCATTTACCTGAAGCTATACTTATTGCGGCTATATGTTGGTGCTTTGTAATTTGCAGGTTTCAAAGGCTCATATTCTAGAGCCACTTTCTTGCCTGTTATTATGCTTGTCCTCAGCATTATCATCAAATAATTTTGATTGTCCGGATAATTGTTCAATCTCTGCCTGCATTAGTGGCACTCGAATAAGGGTCAAATTAGATGATATACGGCTACTTTACAACCTACTTTTCCAGGAGCTCTTCGACCAAGTCAAAATAATATTTGCCATTGTTAATTATTCAAGTGATAAGTTTGCTAGCAACAATGGTAATTATCGTCCGTGCCACACAGGACCTGATGATACAATTTTACTTTTGCGCTGCTCAATTAGAATCTTATCATTATTAGAATTTGATACTGGGCTTAGTCCAATTGCAACTACAAGGCTTGCATCTCTGTTTCACGAGCTGTGTTCTCCAAGTCTAGTTCGTACAGTTCTTGGTTCCAAGGCCGCTGGAGACTTTGGATTTGTTATGACTTGTGAAGTCTCGTGTTGTATGGATGGGTCTATGTCTTTTGCCAGCAGTAAAGACAAAGTTAAAGTTCTAAAAGGTTATTCTGAGTCTGGAATATCTGGATCAGATGACTGCTCCAGTGTCAGAAGTGCAGTGCAGTGTTTGTGTGCATTGCTAGAGGTATGATTGACCATGTGGTACTCCTGAATCTTTCTTTGTTCTTTACTTGGGGCAGAGTTAAAAAAGGAAAGCAGGAAGTTTGGAAAGACAACTAGGTATAATGTGTACATAATTACTATTTATTTGTCCTTTATAGTATTATACTATAATTAAACTACATGGTAAGTATTCTAATCTTTGTAATTCTTAGTTTTGGAGCTTTACAAAATTATAGAAAGAATCCTGTTGCATTTCAATTGATTCACCAAATACAGTATTTAAATGTAGTTGATAAACTTTCTCATACCTCTGCCAAAAACTCATGAATCTGTGTGTTACACTTCTGGAGCAGATGATTCAAGTATCATGTGCGCAAATAAATGTTTGACCTGCAAAAATAAATGACTGAAAATTAATATTGGTGAGGAGAAAACAAATTGCTGCTTGTACAGCTGTTGCAATTTGTACTAGGGCCATATTAACTTTAATTTCATGATAGCTTACAAATGGGATATTTTGTAGATCTATTGTTTCCTTATTTTGTTATACTTATCGACTTAGACAACTTACAGATTTTGCCCCCTCTTCTCTAGAGTTAAAAGATGCAAGTGAAATTCTGTGATTTTTACTTAATTAAATGATAAATCAACACCCCTTTTTAGCAAATGCAAACTGTACTATTAATAATTAGTTGATGTATATTGCTGGAGCGAAGTAATTGTTGTTTTCTTTTAATTGATAGTGAGGCAAGTTTTTGATTTTTCAAAAACTTTATTTCTGGTCAATTGTGATTAGTACTAGTAATCTTTTTGCTTGGATTATGAATTTGATGAAAAAAATTGTTTCTTTAGAATGTCTGACATTAAACTTTTATGCTATTTTGCAAATTCAACACCTCTAGTAGCCATGAACTGCACTTTTGTTGGCCTCATGGAAATTAGAGTGTTGATGCTTGGTTATTTTTCCCATTACACTCTCTTCAAGTTTATAGCCACAGTATCTTTTTTTGGATGTTATTGCCGTAATTTTTGGAAAGCACATACCCAATATATGGTTCTTTTGTAAAGACAACGCTTTCAATTTCATTGCTGAATTAGAGGAATTTGTTCCATTCTATTCTGTATGGTTTTTGAACAGTTATTGTGCTTGAGGCACTTGACAGGTAGCCTGTATAGTCTATCATTATAATTTCAAGTTATGCTTTTTAAAGTTTGCATTTTGGCTTCTTTTTCCATTTCAATTAGTCTCTTAAATACATCAATCAAGAATTCCTACAAAAGATAGATGTACCTTCTGGCTCGGTCAAATGTAAGGATGGCAGGTTTTGGAGCCGGATATTCCATTTGCATGCTAAATATTTAATTGTATCATTTGCAACAGGTCTTTGTGGATGAGCTTATTCTCCATCGAAGTAAAGGAAAAACCTTTCTGAATGAAGACATGGAATCCACTGGCTTATTTTCAAGATCAAAAACTACATCTATATGTGGGAAACATATTGAACATTCATTCGAGGCAGTATTTTTCATTGTCTTCTTTCAATGTCTCGAGACAAACTGTTAGACACTTTTCTTCATAAACTCTATGACCCCAGTACGGGAATGCAAGGGGTACCAGGATTAGTCTTCCCGCAGCTGTTCTTTTGCTTGATTCATTGGTTTTGATTGGAGCTCCAAAGATATTCCAAGCACATGTTTTAGTTTTGGTTTCAGAAGTTGTTGCTGTTGATTCCGTACCCACTTATGGTGAACTGTCAATGGAGTTGTCACTGGGCCAGCATGTATCAGTATTTGAGTCTGCTATTGAGCTTTACAGAAAGCATTCTTCCCTCGTAGATACTGGTGATGGTTATGATGGTCTGGAGAGTCTTTTGTTAGGATCTTGTCTGATTAAATACAGGTATTTACAAGCTGAGTTTGATGTAAGTTCAGATTCTGTAATCAATCTGATGTGGAATGAAAAGGATTGCATAGACCAGCACAATTGCAATAGTTCTCATCAAAGTTCATCCACTAGAAATTGTCAAAGACATTCATCCAGTTTATTGAAATCATTATGCATGTACATCAAAGAAGAGGAAGAATCCATGAATGATTTATCCAGGAAAGAGATCAATGGCATTCTGTATTGCATACTAAATAAAGCTTTCTTTGGACTAAGTGAAGGTGGCATACCGTCCTGTGCGCATACAAATGTTCATCCAGATACTTATTTGCTTGCTGCTATTCTGCAACTGATGGGTTGTTCTTTGTCAAGAATTGTATGCATCACAAGAGAAAAAGGAGATTCCAGTGTTTCAACACCCTTGGGTCAGTATCTACTTCAAGCATATCATTATACCATTGGTTTAGTTGTGAATTGTATTGGACAATGCCCTTGCACGCAGCCAATTGGAATTGTGTTGAACAAGATAATGGCTGAAATGCTTGCAAGCAATAAACAAAGTGTAGGACCTGCAGTGAGTTATTTTGTAGGTGAACTCTATCTGAAATTTCAAATGGGTTCAGAGTTGTTATGTAAGGGGTATGTGTTTGTTCTGAAGTCACTGATGAGCCTTTTTGTTTTGGAGCCTGGCGGAATTGATAGCTTAAGGGCATTGATGGAATCGTCAGAGTTATCAGTGGATTCTTGTGATTCAACATCTGACAATGTTTTGAACCAGGTGATGTTGAAAACTTATTTTACTGATCAATATTGTCTTCATTATTCCGAAGTATATTGCTCAGAGTGTTTCTTTGCAGGGCGATAAATTGGTAACAGAACAAACGGATTTGAGGATTACTCCGCGGTTGGTGCCTGTGTTGGTAAACTTCCTGAGAAAAAGGCAACGGTATTCATCATGTTGTGGTCAAGATCTAGGGTACACATACAATTACTGCTCTCTTGTACTTATTCAAATTCATGCTGTGGTAAATTTCATTAGTTATGCATCAAATGCCTTTTAAATAAATAACATGATGGTTTGGATTAGAATGGAAGAGTTTAGAATGCCATTAGATTCTTACGATCATATCTTATTTATAAGAAATGCAGTTTGGTGCTGTCTAAATGGCTTACATTGAAACATAGCTATAAATGTTACTTGAAAATGCAGATTATGTGAAACAATCATGTATCTCTAGACTCAGAATATGTGTTCTTGGAGATTCTTAAGCTTACCATTAGTGTCAATTTTAGTTTTAGGGGCAATTTTATTTTCTGCAGTACATAGGCGGTTTGTTGGAAACGTCAATTTTGACTAACTGGAAGCCACAAGATATGTGACATGCTATTTTTTTTTCTATGCAAGTCTCTCTCTCTCTTTATGTAATCTATCCAATTTATCTGTCTCTGGCTGCCTATCTATATATTCTATCCTATTCTACTGACCTATCCACCCATCTATCCATCCAAGGTAAAAGTGATTTTTTTGGTCTTAGCTTAGCTACAACATCAACTTGGCAGCTGGTACTATTAATTTTTTATTTTGTTTTTGATCCAGCCAAATCTTGGGGCATATATTGATATTTGTAAACTTTTCATATCGGTACAAAAACCAGTCGCAGCTGCTCAAATGTCACCATAAAAAAACTCCAGGAACAAGGAATTATTTCTCTATTTTGTTTTTTTGAATGAGAAAGCACAAGCCTTCCGAAGAAACGCGCATCAAAGCATGCTATAATATGCAAAAACCTTGAAACAAGAACCAGAGGTTGATGTAAAAATGTATGTGCTTAGAACCTTGTGAAATTTATTATTTAATTATTGTATTTGTTTCTTTGCTTGATAGATAAATACTAAATCAAATTTCAGGTTTACATTGAATCCGGTTGGTCTCTTTGAACAGGTAATAAATTTAGTTCAGAATTACAAACTTATCTATCTACTCTGCATTCTTTTAATCCAAGGAAAATGCAAAAAGGATTAAAATCACAATGTATTATGCACATGATTATTTTTGCCAATAAGGATATTATTACTTTGATGGAAGCATTGCTGTTTTTCTTTGATGTGTTTTTGAAGTTTCTTGTTCATTTATTTGTGCCCATAAATGTTATTTTCATATTTGCTCATTTCTCTTACGGTTTGCTGGGTATAACTGCCTTGACAGAGATTGTAAGGAGGTTATTGATCCGGAAGAGGACACAGATTTGTCAGAAAGCATTGTAAATTCAGGAAAGGCTTGCAGTAACAATGCATATATTCAAAGCGTAATAAGAGGCTCAGAAGATCCTGGTGACCTTAGTGATTTCATTGTATGCAAGGAGGGCAAGGATTATTCAGCATGGCTAAAGAAGCGTTGCAAGATTAGGCAGAAGAAATACCAAAGAAATTTTTTGCAGAGGATGAAAAACCGAAAAGAACTACTTGCTGTGTTATCTGTGGACAATTAGCTGCAACATATTCATAGTGTAATAAGTGCCTCAGAAGATCCTAGAGACCTTGGTGATTTCATTGTATGCTAGGAGGGTAAGGACTATTCAGCATGGCTAAAGAAGTGTTACATGATTAGGCAGAAGAAATACGAAAGATAATTTTTTCTAAGGATGAAAAGCCAAAAAGAAGTACTCGCTCTGTTTCAGTGGACAATTAGCTGCAACATGTGTAATTATTCAAAAGTTATATGTGCTGTCAAAACAGTTTTTCCCCAACATTTGTGGCAGAGAAGTGATCCGCAACAATTAGTGAACTTAGTCAATGACACAAGACTGGAATGAGAAGATGCAAAATACACACGATCTGCATTATGATCTAGTGGTAAAACTGCTCTTCAGAGGAGAAGGAAGCTACTGGTTTGCTACTCCCATATTTTCTGCAAGATCGACAAATTTCTTGAAAAGAGAAGATGACTGACATTTTTACTTTCATGTATGTAATTGTTTTTAAAATCAAAATGTATTGGTCAAAGAATATTGTCCAATATATTGGTCAATGTATTGGCAGAGAAAATGATAATGCTGTATAAACTGCTTCGTCAATGATGTAAAACTATAATGAGAGAGGAAAAACTGCTACTTGCATCAAAAGACTTGTTTGTGGCAGAGTCGTTCTGCTTGTTTGGTTTAACCATTTATGCTATCCCTGTTAACTTTTGATTCATGGTGGGTAGATCTGCACTTACAGTGAACAAAACCTCAACTAAACACCTCTAAAAAATTGTATTGTTAGATTCAGAAATATCTCAAAATTCATTAGTCAGATATTGCATTTAATCGAAAATTCAAGGCAATGCACTGTGTAAAGTATTAAAACAGTGCTGCAAAGCAAACATTTCTTAAAAACACATCAACTTTGTATGTTACTTGAAAGAATTACAAACCGCTGCACTTTACTGAATGAATCACTCACTCATCCTGCCTGCCCTTTATAGATGAAGAAAGCTTGAAATAAAATGTATTTAGATAGTCTAATAATAACCACTCCAACAAAACTAGTTTAAACCTGAAAAGGATGTCTAATAATTTCAAGTGTAATTATAATAGCAACTCTAAATTTTCCATGTCTAATAATAACTCTTAGTGTAGCATGTCTAATGATGCAGGGGCATCTGGCCTATCCAACTTGTGCAAACCCTAATGGAAATAGTTGATTGATTGTGGAATGATTGCATTTTCTTTCCATACTTCTCTCTCACCTCTTTCGGGGCTTCATAATATTATATCTTAACATTTCTTTTAAGCTATAAGAGCATTATTCATTCATTATCTAATATTTGTAGTTTTGCATCACATTAAATATTGTTTGAATATATCTTATAACAATACACACAATTTTAATAATATGATACAATTAGTAAGATATCCTATATTTGAATATGGAAGGAAATCACATTTATTTTGAAGGAAACATTAAAAAAATTGTAAAATCTATTATAAATATAAAATTAAAATATATAAAAGTCAAAAAAATCAATTTAAAGAGTTCTACAAAATAACCTTTATTCTAAAAATAATTTTCCTCATTAATTTTGATAATTTAAAAAAAAAAAAAAATTACACTCAATCATCATAAAACCTTACTAATCCAAGTGTATACCACTCTTATAAACTTCATTAAAAAATCATATTAGAAGATTATTCTAAGTTTTATTTTTTATTTTATTTATAGGTTTTAACTTTGAACATTATTTAAATAATTAATTAAGAAATATTGGTAAGAAATTGAGTAAACCCTACTATTATGAAATAGTAACTATTACAAATATTCTAAATATATCTATGAAAAAAATGGAGACATACCATCTTGTATTTTTAGCATAACATGATTATTAATAGCAAATTTGCAACTAAAATACTTGATAAATTGTATGAATATATTTACATATAATTACGTCGAAAGACGTATCCCTAGTTAGCGCGAGATCGCTCAGATCGACATATGTCATGGAAGGAACAACCGAAATTGGAGGAGCGAAGCGTTGAAAATTAGACGACCGAGGATGCGCGAGCGAAGGTTGCGGATCCCGAGCGATGAAACCAAGACCAATAAGAGGAAGGGCATATATTGTGTTTGTTAAGTGCCTAAATCAGCCGTTGATGGGATTGGATGTTTGTAGCAGTCGATTGAGGAAGGATGTGAAACACCAAGAAAGTAGTGGCGTATTGTAGAAGGTGGAGAAGCAGATGTCGTGGAGGAGGAAGTTGTATGGCGTTTAGTTGGCGAGAGCATAGCCGACAAAGTGTTATTATGTGTTTCATGACAATCGATTGTATAGATTTATGCCCTCGATTTTGTAAATGATGTTTAAACCCATGTTGTTTAGGAGATACCGCTAGGTTTTCATATGGGTTCAACGAATAATGAGGGCGATGTTGCAAATAGCTATCAAGGCTACAATGGGTATGTCACTTAGAGAAGGTTCATATTTTTTGTTTCGTGTTTTCATACCTTCTCTAAGTGACATATTGTAGTTACCTTCCTATGCTATTTTGTAGTAAGGCGGTTTATGTTTATACAAAATATGTTTTCTTTCACCTTAATTATTGCACATACTCTCTTAATCCTTCTTGCTTCAAATAATATAGAATTATCCCTCATAAGTGGTATTTTTTTAATTCATGCACATAAAATGTAAAGTGATTCCAATCCCAAAAGATAATGGAGTGATATCTCATGGTATCACCATCCTTATGTTGTTTCATTTGTCGGTCAAATCACTACTTAAAGGAATTTCTTGTCTTGTCATGTCAATTGTTACATCTTTTAGAAATTTTTATACACAATACAATATTTATAAAAAATAAACTTATAGAATCAATAGTACACGATGCACACAATTAAAATATGTGATCTATGAGTTTTTTTGCACCACTTTACCAACTATACTACATGCAAGCAACTAATAGAAAACAATGTACATCATATTTATTTTAATTGCATTGTTCATTTGACTTTTCAATGGATCCCTCTTATTTATATGATGTATCATCTATAAAAGCATACATGTATGATGTTTCATTGTGATTCTAGAATAAATTTTGCCCATAATTTAGAACCGAATCAATGCAATAAATATCCAAAAATTTAAAATTATTATCTGCTAAATATTTCAATATATGTTGGCACCCTTACAAATAAAATGAATAAGACAATAGTAAGTACAAGTCTTCAAGGAGCATATAATTTCAACCTTAAATTAAACTCGGTAAAATCCATTTTCCAACATGGATCACACGGTTAGGGAAACATCAAATTTAGGTAGCCAATCAAGACCCAACCGAATAGGGTCTTCCCAAGTAGTTTTTTGTCTCTCCCATATGTTCACAATAGTGTGAAGACTATTGATGTGTGCTAATTTCCCATTAACATTGTTACACTTATATAATTGATCTTGAAAGACCGCTTTCCAAAGGAAAATATTTGAATACAATTAATAAATTCCATTAAATTGAAAAGGTAGGGATTATGAAACCATATGTGAGAAAAATACCCTTCCAAAATATTAGCTCACCACTTGTTACCAACCTTTTTCAAATATGAGTATAATCAAGAGGAGAACCCTGTAGGTTAAAGACTTTCAAATTTAAATTTTTGTCTTCAATGTTATTGTTTTTCCATATTCTTCTCATAACAACCAACTAGATGCTATGTTTGAGGAAAACCTTCCATGGTTTACTTCGAGAAAGAGCCATAACAATCTTAGAGATGAGATATTTTTCTTTAATCTATGGGTTAAGGATGACAAGCCCTTGCATTTAGGATGGGTACAAAGAGTAAATCAAGCCAGTAACATACATATATAGTCATCCCGTTTGGTTCAACAAAATTTCTATATATACATTTTGTATAGTGATTTGATAATAAGATTTTAGATGAAAAACAACATTGAGGGTAAAATACATGAGCTCTTTGGAGCTCTCTTTGGCTCAATAAGCTTTTTTGTTTTTTAAACACTTAAAGGAAATGAAGATTTTCTATATCCTTCAAATGGGTGTGTTTGATCAACTATCACATGATTTTGCAACTTGCCACCGATATTTTAAAGTAGCCCTCTAGTTTATGGTGCTATTAGTTTGTAATTTACGATAGTATCCGTTAAGCATATTTTTCTACGATTTGTATGTGTGTATTTTTCAAGTGTTTTGAAAAATGAGGTCTTGATTGAAGTTTGGCGGCCAAAGATTTGATTACTAAGTTACTTGGACTGAGTTCATTGAAGAGGTATTAGAGGTTCAAGATAAAATAAGTGAGCAACATTAAACAAATGGTGTTTGCATCTTTAATATATATTCACCACCAATTTTGTCACATATGTTCTGAAAAAGCATCATTTGGACCTTACAGTATAAGATGACATTGGAACAAATAACTATTCTTTTTCTAATGGAATAAATAATTATACTATTATTTTAATCTATATCGATGTATAATAGCTAAACAAACAGTCTAAAGCTCAAAGTGGGCAATTAAAATGAAAACGAGTAAGCCTGAAGCACATAACTATATAAAACAACATATTTGAAAGTGTAAGTGAAAGTATTCACCTTTTAATTTGAGCACATTTTTTTAAATCCCCAAAGATGTAATCATCGATTTTAGATAATTTTTAGGCAATTGAAATATTTTTAACATCAACTTATTCTATATCTTGTCTCGCCATTTTCTACAAAAATGAGATAGAATAAAATTTACTTTAAATATGCAAAAAAATTAAACAAAGTTTGAAGTTCTACAAATTAATTCTAAGCATAACACATTAGAGCAATGGATAGAAATTATTAGTTGTAATGTCTCTCTTTTCGGTTTAGCAAAAAAGACTTAGATTGATTTCCACCTCTGCGTGTGTTAAGAGTTTAACCACTCACCGTTGCTTCTTTGCTAGATGTTCTTGTGTAGTCCGATTACTAAATATCCTAGTAGGTTTGTGTCTTTCGGCTCTTTCCGCTTATGTCGAAACTAAAATTTGAAAACTTGTGCCCAAGCTTTATAGTGTTGCTTTCGGAGAAGCCACATTTTCACATGATGGAAACGATGAACTAAAATGTGGATATAAGGGGTAGTTAATCCATGGGGGTTCATTAGCAAGGCAATATCCTAGCACGTGGGTTCATATTGAGGTAATTAAAATTAATAAAATTAAAGTCAATATACCGGTAGACATGAGGGGGTGAAAGGGTTTAATTTATTAATGTTTTGAATCAGGTATTGGGGGTAGGTTAGAGAGGTGAGCCAAAGGAAAGGGAGGTTTGATTTTAATATAAAACTAAAACATTTGAACCCTAGTTTTTAAAATTAAATACCTTAAAATTGAAAAAGTAGTGTGGTCATAAATTAAATTATACTCTCTTTATTAATAAAGAAATCTAGATTCTTAACCAAGAATAATAAGATGGTAGAAAACTAGGATTGAGTATGCTTTTCAACACAAGTGATATTATTTCACCATCTTAATTATTTTAAATGATTAAAGCTTAACATATATAAGGTGATCTGTAATAGGTCTTCAATGGCTTCAAATTATCTTTCGAGAGGAAATGCATATTAAAAAACATTGAGTGAAAAATATAATATATTTTTTGTCTAATATATTAGGGTAGAAATAAAAAGGGGTAAATAAAATTGTAATCGAAAAATGGGTAAGTAAGGTACATGGAAAAAATAGGGGGTATTTTCATTCTAATAATATAACAGGAGGGGGTATTAACAATTGAGTAATTAGAGGTAGAAACTAGAATTAAGGGTATTATTTAATACCCTTCGAACGCACGTGCTATACCATAATTTTACTAAGTGAACCCCCGTGAGTTAATCTAAGCTATGAACAAGCTGTAAAAGTAAATAAATGTAGTAAAGAAGTATGTAAATGATCTATGCAACTATGTAAAGGAAAGTGCTAAACCTAATGTGTAAGAAGGAAGAGGAAAGAACTCGGTTGAGTAATGAGATAATCGCGAGACTATGTCGTAGAGCGATAGGAAAATCGGGAAGCAAGAACGAGTCAGTGGGAGCCCAAAAGGATGAATCTAAGAAATATGGTTGGTGGAGCTCACGGAGAGAGACTAGGCACCCACGGATGCTGCAGGTCTGGCAAACCAGGTGCCCTGGTTTGTGTAAAATATCTAGAACTGATCTTCACGGAGTTCGGAAGATGGTCCAAACCCTCGCCGTCCTTGCATCATCGTTTCTTTGCCCGTATTGGATGTCGCCAATAATCTAAAATGAATAGGAAGACTTGCAAAACCCTAAACACACATCAATCCCTAAAAAAGAAAAATGCAAATGAATGGGTTAGACCGACCTCATTTGCCATAACAGTGGGCTTACTAACGAAGCGCCGCTAGCGGTACATTTGGACCCAAATGTAGTTCTGGTGAGTGTGTGCATAATGTTCCCTAGGTGCTCTTGTGCCAGACGCACTTTGTGAAGTAGCAAACAATAACTAAATGTAGAAAATGTAAAATTATGTGTGCATGGAATATAATAAAATCCCTCCCTATGAAGTGTGATGTAGATGTCCTAGCCTTGGGCCTTGATGATGGAGCTATGTGGATGCAAGTGATCTCAAATGTAATAGATGGATGCAACTCTAGATGAGTGATAGTAGTGAATGATGTTAGGTCCCTCATTATGGTCTCATAACTTTATATTTATAGGGTTATCTTGATCGAATTTCGTATCTAACCCCCAATGGCCGACCAATAAAAATATAAAGACCTCAAATAGTTAGAAAGAGCCCAAAAGTGGTAGGAAGGTTAGAAAGGATTAGGGCACCCATGGTTGGACCAAGGCTCCCATGGGCACCCCAAGATCTTGGCATGGGCGCCCTAGTCGAGGTTGAAATGACGAAAGATGACAAAAAGCGGACCGGGCATGTGTGTGGTGGAGATCGGGAATCACGATGGCAATCAAATAGAAATGGCCAAGGGATGGGGGTTAATTTTCTCTAAAATTTGGTTGATTTGATCAATAATCTAATCGTATTTTAATCAATCTTGGTTATGAAGTTCTTTTGTACAAATACTTTTTATGTTGTAAAACTTTGGAAAGGGTCCTGTGGAAATTTTAGAAGAGGGTCAGTGCCTTAGTATAATGTATTGTGGAGTAATGTTGTCTTAACTATTGAAACCTTGGCTTGTTTTACTATCGTGGAAAATATAAAAATTTGATCACCATATTGTTATGAGTGGTTTTAATGTATTATAGAAATTTTAAGAATAGTATAGCGTTGCTTGATTAATGTTGTTACCTTCTTGTACCCTAGTCTTATTTCCATAAGATTGTTTTGTCTCTTGGGTTCGTATGTCGTGTCGTATAGAAATGATGTAACCATGTCTTCTTTAGTTGGTGTAATGGTAAGCCCTTTCTTGAGTCAAAATGTTGCCTGGTGAACCTCCTAGGTCTTGGCATTAATTCGATTCTAGGTATATTTAAAAGGGGTTAAAATTCCTTATAAAAGTTTTTTTAAAAAAAAAGAATAAATTAATGTAGTTGTGATCTACTTGATAACATTTGAGCCCTTAAGTGATCAAAGAGGAAACTATATTTTGTAATAAAAATATATATACCTTGTTTTTCCCAAGCTAAACTAATCAACATTATCCTTTTTATGGTAAGTTCTTAAACGATCTTAAGGTGAAATCAATGATTAGATTTTGGAAGATAATAAGGTCATCATAAGTAGGAGAAGACTGATTAGAAACCATTCAATCTATCTCACCTTTTGAAAACGTAATTTGTATACTTATGTCAATCTCGTCAAGTGAAGCCTAAGTGAAACCTTTAATCATTCTGGATAGATTCTTAGCCCCAATAAAATCCTGGTTAATAACTAATGAGATCTTAAAGATGAATCCAATTCGATCTTCTTCCTCTAACTTCTTCCAAAGTGCTTTGTAATCTTCTCTCTTTTGTTGTTAAACGTTTGATCCTTGCACAAGGAGGTGGTAGTTCAAACTAAACGGTACTTTCCCCTCAACTGGAGCTTGCACTCGTCACCTTGTGCAATGGAGGTAGGAAACAAGATTTAGTAGCTTGAGTATGAATAAATAACCTTGTGAGAAATGGAAAATGTCTTTTATAAATCAAACGAATTAAGCAAGTTATTGACATATTATAGATGATCCTCTTTCGAAAACTTGATCTTAAGCTAATTAGTCATTAGTATAAAAGAAAGAAGTTCACCTTTGTAAGAAGAATTGTACGAATCAAAACATGAATCTTCTAGATTGTAAAGTCAAGTTTGAAAGACATTTTTAGTAAATACATAACCTTAAAAGATTTTACACCGTGGGATGTCCTTAACTGTAACTGTGTATTGTGGTTGGACTATTACGTTGTGCCTTGTCGAAGAGAATAGTGAATTGTTCGTGATGGGTGTGGTATGATTCCTTGTTGCCTATGTGGTCAATGTTTTTCCCAACCTATCATGAGTAGTTTTGGCCCATTGTGATCTCTTGTGGTGTCGTTTAGACTTTAATTTTTTTACCCGACCTTTCCCATGTCTTTCGTGTGTGTGTGTTTTGTGGGTGTTACACAATAATTAAAAGGACATCGGTGAACTTGTTGGGTGTGGCCTTGTTGGTTGTGATGTACCTCAACAGACGGGGTTGAATACCTATGCAACAGGATTCAATCCTTGAATGAGGCAACTAAGCCAAAGTTTACCCAATAATGGGAATTCACCCAATAATTAAAATGAACGTTGGCCAATCCTATTTTCTATTGTAATTGCACGAAACAGATTCTTTTGTTACGATGAAGGTTTCTTCAGCTCAAACTTCTGAATTCAACACATTCACACACAAGGGCTCTACATCAAGGTGTTTGTGAACCTAGGTTAACATCCCATATGATTCACCACTTTTTTGTTTCAAAAACCAGATTTGGAACATTTACAAGTCTAGTGAAGTACTGAAACGTTTGTCTTAAGGAAGTTTTGTATAGTAACATGATTATGTATTTAGTCCACCTGAGGCAATTTAGGTACATTTTCCCCAAAATCCGAGGACATTGTTTTTGGATTTTGGTAGGAGAAGCTCTCAATTATATCTGCATTCTCTTGCCGGATTAAGGGCCCTTAGAATGAAAGCTTGACATTACATATAACCAATCTGGTCCAACAATAATTTATCAGACTCTAAACTCTCTAAACTCTTTGGGTTTCTTAAACTTGTCCAACAATAATTTATCAGACAACATACCACAAGGATTTGTAGAATTGTCCACTTCCGAAGAATTGCTCTTGGCCAGAATTTGCTCCTCATTTATTTTCTAATAATAAATAAGAGAAAAGAAGAGAAATTCCATGGTTTGAAATCAGTGGGGTTGCTTTATGGGGTGGGGTTGGGAGGGGTGATTGCATTGCAAAGAGGTGGAGCAAGAAATACTTTGAAGTTGTTGACTATATTTTGAAGATTGTCTTCCCTCCATTTCGCAACCTCACATTGTGAAAATTCCGCACTGTAATTTGTCCACTTGAAGTGTGAAATGTTGTGATTCTTGTATCACAGTTTGACAATATAATTTGCAAAGTAACCTAAACCTCATGTATAACATCTATTAAATTTACGGTTGTTGAATGGCCTCTTGTAAGTTGTTCTCATCCATTCTATTCAGTGTTATTAAGTTATTACAATGTAATATATAATTGTGATTATATTCTCTTCTCTAACCTCTAAATCTTCATATGCAAGTTTTTTTCAAGTACCCACATAGATGTCAATTACAATATAATAACAATTACAATTAATTTTTATAATTTTAATAAATTTAAAACATACAAATTTAAATCAAATTAACTTCAAGAAAAATTAAGATCATGAACATATTAACACTCACAAAAAAGGAAGTGACATTATAAACCTCTATCCATAATTGAGACAATATAAAAAAGCATATAAATATGCATCTATGTATTTTTTTATTTGGAATGCAATCCCAAATGATAAATCTAACACGACCAAAGTATAAAACAATCAACCTCCACAAGAATAGTCCTTTCTTCAAATAATGGAATTGAACTACATCTCTCACAATACTTTTCTTGCATCAATATTGGAGATAAAATTGGTTGTAGTGGGGTAGTCAACACATATTGGAAGAGTGTTACCCCTTCTTCTTATTGTGCTCTAGAGGAACCAACCAAATGCATCCACACAACCACCACAAATTGAATTTATAATTTGATGATAAATTTTAGAGTCTCGTTCAGATACCTAACATAGCCAAGAATGTTGCATGTCTAATTTAACCCATAGTGGTGTTGATTTTAGGACAGCTATTAGCGAGAGCTTCGTTTAGCACTGATTCCCCATAACATTATGTGCAACCCATTTCGCCCCATGTCCTCTCGTCACGCACCTCTCCCTTCATTGACCTTTTTGTACGATTTTTCCTAATAAAATATGATTCTTTTTATGATATTTTTATATTGTGTTAATTTATTATTTCAGTTTAAATTAGATTTAATTTAATTTAATTTGTATGATTTTAAAAGAAACAGATTATTTTATATATCTTAATATTAAGAAATTAAGAGTTTTGTATTTAATTTATATATATTAAACTATTAAGATGTATATAATTTGTTAAATTTATTTAAACTATATAACTTTTATCCATACAAATTCATCAATGGACAAAAGATTACTTGAAAACTTCATATACTTTCAATTTGATAAATTCTTAATATTTTGAAAATGTTTGAGAAAGTGTATCATTGTGTATAACCATTAGATATTTTTTTTGATAGTTCACCTAATTAATCTTTTAGCACTCAAAATAGAACCTATATGAAGCACACTAAACATTAATATATGGATTTAAATTTAGGTGGTAAATTGACTATTAAGATAGTTTTCATGCACCCCTTTTGCGGCCCTTTGCTTAATATGCTTCTTTGGGGCAAATACTATTTTCTTCTATTCTTTATTGTAACAATAATTACTAACATTGTCGACATAGTTTTTATGATTTCCAAATCTCATGGCCACCCCCCACAATAATTTAGAATATAAAATCTGTTGTACAAAATAGATTTTGATTTGTAGCTCCAATTTATTGCTTGTTTTTGTAGAGAATGTGAGAGCGAGTAGGCATCTGGGTTTAATATTGGAAGCAAATGGGTGTGTAGGTGTGAGTGAGTGATGAAATAATGAAAGAAAACGTTGAGGCAATGCCACCAAATTCTCTAGACGCTTTTAAGAAGCTGTTTGGTTATTCGTAGGTGGTAATGGACGTGTACGAGCAAGGGTGTTTCATGCCCTAAGAAACCTAGGTAGTTGCCTAGAGCTCATAATGGGTAGGGGCACCTAATTAGTTTTCCTCACATTGGCCTTTTCGGGTAGGGTTGGCTCTCACGGGTAGTACGAAATAATAAGTAATAGTCTATATCTATACAAACAAGTAAATTCATTATACATAATTAAATATGAAAGATGAGAAGTAGCAGAATGAGTCGATTCAAATTTATTTATGTAATTGAATTGCATAGATCTGTGACATGATTTTCAATCGAGATTAAATTGATGAAGAACAGTCTACAGAAAGGTCAAAAATCGAGTATCTACTTATTACAAATTTGAAAGATTACAATGTATAACTATCTTGATAAAAGTACATTTGAGTGTAAGTGTTAATGTGAGGCGCTGAAGCGTGAGTTGTTGAGGGCAATGTAAACGTGAGTTGGAGTCTCATTAAAATTTAGGATTATCACTAAAGGTGAAATTTAAGAATATTCAAAATATAAGTACTCACAAAAGAAATTTCAAATTTTAAAAATGGAGCAAATTTTCTAGTAATCATTACGAAATATTTCATAAAGAAACATCTTTAGCAAAAATGAAAAATGTAGACAAATAATGAATACAGAGAAAGAATAAAAGGAAGAAATATAAAAGGAGAAAGAAAATATATTTGGGTTTACTTGAAGGGGGAGCATTTTAATAATACTATTTTTGGGTTGTGTTTAAGACATTGTAAGAGTAATATATAAATATTACTACAACAATAAATTGTGATGACTTTATTGATAGTTTTGCTATGTGAAAAAAAAAAAAAAAGTCTCTATAGATTTAATTGTTTGTGTTAAAAAATATACTATAATTGTTTTAAAAACATGCACATGCGGGTGGGTGGTGAAGGGGGGGGTGGGTGGGTACGCTCCGAGTATTGCGTAGGGCACTTGAAACCTTAATTCGGCCCTCGGCCCGTGTACAGTGTCAAGTCTACTATTTATCAAACCGTGCGTCCATTCCCAACCACCTCACTATTTCTCGAACCCGTGCGTTCATTCCCAACCACCTCACTATTCCACTTTCAATAAACCTCTTCTCTTGTATGTTCACTTTTTGTAACCTTGGATGACCTTGACGATCAAAGGAGGACATGGTGCACACAGAAAAAAATCCCTCTCTTTTCAATGCATCAACCATTGATAAAGCTAAAAAAGCATTTCCAAATGCAAGTATCAATAAACATTCCTTTCACGCATCAACGAAATGAGATGTCGAAGTCTTGTCACTTCTCCTCCCTCAATCTTCTTTTTTGTCGCCCTCCTCCTCACAAGTTTATTTCCGTCAAGTTAACTCTTTCAATGCATCCCCATTGGTGTTTCCATTGCACATTCCACGTGCAATTGCTATTTTTAATATCTTATTAATAAAATATAAACATCTTCATCTTTATTGATAAATAAGAAACATCTATTAATTTCGACTTTTAATTAGTTTTGTTTGATTCTTTTTTAGTTTAATTTGATTTTAAGTTTAGCTTTATTTCATTGATTTTGATTTGTAATTAGGTTTATTATTATTTTTGTTTGATTTATTATAAATAAAGATTGGATAGTGGACTAGATGCATTGGATTTGAGATTTTGTAAAAAAGGTGAAATTTGAAGATTGAACTTGAAGCGAAGGTTGGAAGTTAGAACTCATTTTCTATAGAATTATAAGTTTGCACTAGTGATTATGAGTGAGTCATTTCTATCATTTTCTTTAAAAAATTTTAAATTGTAATTTGAAATTCTTTAATATTCTCATAAACTTTAATGATGTTTATAGATCGTCAAATTAACTAGTGTAACATTAGTTTTTATAGGGAAAAATGAATATGTGAAAACGATCACATCAATTAATCCAATCTATTATCTAGAATTGAATAATAGTCGAGGAGAATTATGAGAGAATATTATAAAGAGCATCCATATAAAATTTAACTCGATTTTTAATCTTATAATAGTTTTTATAAAAACAAATTTGACATGCAAATTAAACTTTGAATGTCAAATGACATATGTATAATTTTCTAGACTCATCAAATAATTTTCTTGTGACATGTAACATTCAAGCGTCAAACTCCAACATTAGTCTAAGACACGGACTACTGGACCACAAACCGCATAAAAGGTTTCATAAAACACAACTTTAACGACAACAAGGAATATGACGACACAATCGTGTTTGTATTTATGGGTGAAAAAGAACTTTCTTAATTACTAGTAATTGTAATTTGCATACAATTGTAAAATACATTTTAGCTTATATTTAGATTGGTTAAATTTTCTCTAAAATGTAAATTTGAAAACTTATATTATTAATATATCAAGTATATATTCATTATAGTCAAATATAATTTGTTAGAATAATTTTTGTAGTTTTTAACATTTATAATATTAAATATTTATAGAATAAATTTTTATTGATGAAATTACTTTAGAAATTAATTATTTCTCTTCAAATATCATATTTTGAAACATTTTTAAATTATTTTTGATGTTAAAAATAAAATATATATTCGAAAGTTTTTCCTTTTGGGCGTTTTTTTATTAGATAGGGTAAAAGGAGGAAAAGGCTCCTAGGAACCGTACAAAGAGAGATGCAACGTGAGACACACACAAAGAGAAACATGACCACAAAGGGAGTTAAAAATCTTAACTCCATAGGAACCAAGTCCCAACAACAACCAAAACGACAAACTAAAACCAACAAGATGCAACAACAAATGCACACAGATAGCTCATAGTCAACTATCTACCGCTCGAATCTTTTGGATTGCACCATTTTCCATCCATCATCAGGGTCAACAATGTTACCAAATTTCTCGTTGAAGTACTCTCTATATTTATCACCCTCCCAAAAAGTAATAACCTTCATGGGGACTCGGATCGATATGGGCACGAGACGTCTGAGAGGAGAGCATCCGTTGTTCTTCCATGTTAATATCCAAAACCACCCTAAATTCCCTTAGGGGGGCATACTTTGCATCACTTCCAGATTTGAGTTTTCAGGATTTGAGCCAAGAGTGCTTTTTGGAAAGAGGGTAAAATGAGGGTTTTAGAAGGTCCCACAACCTTATACAAGGAGCCCAAAGTAGCTAGATTATACTATGAAGCTTACATATTGAAAAAAACCCGTGAAAATTTCCAAAAAAACACAGCAAAAGAACAAAGCCCAAAGCGAAAGAACAACATCAAAGGAGCTTTTTCAGCTCAATCATAGAATTCTTGGCATGGATAGAACCCGACTCATTGGCAAGCTAGTCCGCCAATGTTAACAACTCAAGTGCAGTCTTTGGTAATGGCCACCTTGGTGTTTCAGTGAAGGTTTCCTAGGCTTTGAGAACCGAGAAGGAACGTTGCAGCTTGGCCAAGATGGAAGTCACCAACTCGACATGGCGGTCTTCCAGGCTGGTTCTCGGTGTCAGCAGCAGATTTCAAGTGTTGGCCTTCTCAATGTTGCAGATGCGAGTCTTTCCAATTAGGGACAACATCCATCTGCACATCCTGAGGGTTGGTGTCACGATCCTCCATGATGATATTGTCGAGCATCCAGCTGGAAGTTAAGCCCCTCCTCCTTGAGCTCCACATCCAAGCCAATCGGGTCAGACTCTGGGGAATCAGGATACAGTTGAGCAAGACCTAGCAGAGCGTCTGAGAGGTGGAGCTCGAGCTAGAGGTAGGAGAAGAAGCAGCGAGCGCCACCAAAGCCACAGGGTCAACAATATTGGTGGCTGGGAGGGAGGCCAACGAACAGGGAAAACAGGGGAACAAAACCTGCGAAGGAGGGACCCAGGATTTCAACATCGGAGTCGAAGTCAGAGGAAACTTGTTGGTGGTGGCGACTGGAGGAGGGATGGGAAGTAGGGGATGGAATGGGGGAGGAGGTGGGTGTACGGGGGCTGACCATGTTTGGGAGGAAAAAGGTTCAATTCAACAGGGGAAGCGGAAAATTTGAAAAGGAGGTAGAGAAGGCCTTGATGCAGAATGGGCCCTTCACCCTCCCTAGCTAGGTTAATGGAGTGTTCAAGTGATTGGAAAAGAAAAGCAGCTAGGTTAATTTTCTTCCCCCAGCGTAAGTGCGAGAGGATGAAGAAGTGGGGACCGTAGACCAACCTGTAACGCCCATCAATGGTGAAGTACCTCATGATCACCTCAGCGACTCTATCCCAAGGAGGAAGGAGGGATTTCGAATATAACCAGAGAGATACTTTGTCGGCTTCTCCCCTTTGGCAATAAAATCCTGAAGCTCCACTTGTAGAGGTTTCTTGAAGTATACAACCCCGAGGCAGGAAGGCCAGTGACAGAGGCGATGGCATTTGTGGAGATGGTGAAGCGGGTGTTGCCAATCTAGACTCTGCCGTGTGACCAGGTGGCCAGGGCGCCATACGAAACCAACGCCGAGTATCCGGACATCCTTTCAAGGAATGTCGTTATGCCATTGTCCCTAAGGATGTTCCAAACATCTTGGTCCTCCTACAGACAGGTGCAAGAAGTAGGTTCAATTCGCTTGAGCTGCCCTCCCATGTTCAGAAAATCGTGAATGTGCGTCGAGGTGAAGATCCATGACTCAACTTTAATAAGTTCGCCATATCTATGGGAGCCTTCCATGTCATCCATCCTTTTGAAACGGAAATAATTATGATGCGAAATGGTGAATCTTAGACCTGGATCCGCACGAGTGCAGTAATACTCATCCCACGTGCTCGGCTCCATAGAGCAACACTTCAAATTAATGTGGAAATCATTACCACCGTTAAGCGAGGATGGAGTGCTTTTTCTGGGTTTGCTGACATAAGGAACAGACTCCCAACTCCACGTGTTAGCTAGACAATGAGCAATCATTATGGGTAATTTGAAGGAGATTGGCAGGGAAATTATCTAACCATATTTGTTGAGAATCAAGGAGGACACCAATGTTAGCCAAACAATCTGCCACCTTATTTCCTTCCCGAAGAATGTGTTAGAACTTGATCTGCTGAAAGTTCCTTTGGAGGAGACGGATGTCAGCAATAATGTTTTTAATAGTCCATTGACCTAGGTCATCCGAGTTGAGGAGAGTTATAATATTGAGAGAGTCACTTTCCACAATTAGGGAATCGTTGCCAAGTTTAAGACTCATCTCCAGCCCTTTTAAGATAGCTAAGGCTTCAACACGGTGATTGGTACCCAGGTTAAAATTGGCTGCAATAGCAGCTTGAGGGGAACCATCGAATTTTGGAGGATCGCCCCCCGACTTCCCTGGGTTACCCTTAGAAGCACCATCGTATTAAGTTTCAACCAACCCATTGGAGGAGGGAGCCACCTAACATCTGAACGAGCCTGGGAAGAGGGTTTAGCTGTGGGAAGGATCATCATCTGCTGACACCAGTCCTTGTGATTGCATAACTAAATTTTTGTTGATATTTCTTCCATAAGCAGCTATTGAGATTATCTTGGAAGAGAATAGCTATATGACTGGCCACCCTCTCCGGATCCCAACATTGGTCTTTGAATATTCTCCTATTTCTCTCTTTCCAGATGCCCCATAGGCCATGGGGGAGGATGAGTTTCCAAGCCAGGGAAAGGGCCGGGTGAGTGAAGGGGGAATACCATTGTATGAGGGTGTCATGAATAGAATCTGGGAAGGTCCAGACAACTCTAAAACACGACAAAAGCCCACTCTAGACAACTTGGGCAAAGGGGCAGTGAAGAAGGAGATGAGAGGAGGATTCCAAGGCTTTACAACAAAGAACACAACGAGTGGGAAGTGAGAAGCCTCTCCTCTTTAAGTTCTCTCTCGAGAGGAAAGCATTCTTGAAGGAGAGCAGGAAAAGAAGCCAATTTTGGGAATAGACTCTTTGGGCCAAATTTTGAAGAGGAGGGCCAGAAATGGTCTGGGGCTTAGTGTTATAGGAAGCTTTAACGGTGAAGGAACCAGAGGGGGAGAGGGGCCAGATACATTCATCAGTGGGAGAGGAGAATGGAATATAGAGGGAGGAAAGGGAAAATATCAACTGAATCAAAAGCTGACTCTGAAGTTCACTGATGCCCATCCAAACCGGTATATGCCAAGAGGGGATTGAATTATGAATTCTCCAGTAACCAAAAACTTTCCTGCCATGCCTATTGATGAGGTTCCTTTTGATAGGGTCCCAAATAGGGTTGAGGCTCTAGAGGTTTATCACCAATCCACCAATCCGACCAGAAGTCTATTGATCTGCCATTACCCAACCTCCACTTGGTCCCAGTACGAAGAAGAGGAAGAGAGCTAGTAACCAAGTTCCAGATAGCGAGCCGCGGGGCGGGAGGAGAGAAGAAAGTCTTCATCTTGCATCAAGTATTTAGATCTCAAGCAGCTGATCCTAGTGCGAATTACCTTGAGCAACTTCCCAACCAATTTTAGCTAGCAGAGAAACATTCATATCAGCAATCTGTCTAATACCAAGCCCACCTAGAATGGTGGCTTACAGACTTCATTCCAAGAGACCAGGTGAATCCATTTTTGGCCTCCACCCTTGACTAGAGAAATTTCTTTTGGATTCCCTCAACAACAAAAATCACTGAGGAAGGACATTTTGAGAAGAGACATGAAGTAGATAGGTAAACTCTGTAGAGTAGCTTTGACCAATTGAAGTTTGCCATCTTGACTAAGAATTGCACCTTTCCAAGGGACAATTTTTTTGGTATCTCTCAATGACAGGATTCCAGATTCTTGGTTTGTTTGCCTTTGAAAAGGGAATGCCAAGATAGGAGGAGGGAAAGTCCACAATTTTACAACCAAATATGTCAGCAATCCTTCTTTGAGTTTGAGCCGCGGTGTTTAGGAAGGAGATACTGCTTTTGTTGAAGTTAATCAATTGTTGAGAGGCATGTTGATAGTCTTCTAAAATTTCTTTCAGGGCACAAGCTTCAATCACCGAAGCAGCACTCAAAAGCAGAGTGTCATCCGCAAATTGGTTGTGAGTGGTAGTAGGGGAGATGGAAGTGATTTTGATGCCAGAAATGACCGAATGACTTTTGGCCGCCTCAAGAGCTCTGTTGAGGGAGTCTGCCATTAACAAGAAGAGGAAAGGAGACAGAGGGTCCCCCTGTCGAATGCCTCTGCTATTTTTGAAAAATCCTATCGGGATGCCATTTATGAGGATCGAGAAGCAAGGGGTCGCAATGCAAGACAAAATCCAGTTGCACCATCTGTTGTCAAACCCATAACTTTTTAGAACTCGGATCAAAAAAAGTCCAGCTAACTCTGTCGAACGCTTTTTGCATGTCTAATTTGAGGATCATCCCATGCAGACTTCAAGTGATGGGCTGAGTGGATGGCTTCATGAATGGTGATGATACCCCCTTGAATAAGGCACCCACTGATGAAACCATTTTGATTCACCGTGATGAGGTCATTCATCAGGGGCTTAAGCCGAGTGGCTAACATTTTGGTGATGATTTTGTAGGAGGTGTTGCAGAGGCTAATTGGCCTAGAAGTTGGAAACCAATTTAGATCCAAGAGCTTTGGGAGCAAGAGCTATGAAGGTGGTGTTCCACTCTTTTAGGAGGGCATTGTTGGACTGGAATTCCTTAACCACCTTGTAAAGATCTTGCTTGATGATTTCCCAGAAGATTTGGAAAAAGGCAGGGAAGCCGTCGGGGCCTGGGGCTTTGTCACCTTTCATAGTGAAGATTGCTTTATGAATTTCCTCCATAGAGAAGGGTTTCATTAAATTTTCATTCATGTCCTTCGAGATTAATTTGGGAATGTGTTGGAGCATCTTGGACATAGCTTGCTCGTTGGGAGGGTCCTCTTCCTGAAGGAGATTAGAATAAAAGGAGACTAATTCATTAGAAATCTCAATGTCAGAGGTTAAAGTGTTACCTGCCGGAGTAAGCAATTCTTTGATTTTGTCCCTACTTTTGTGCTTAGAGGCTGTAATGTGGAAGAACTTGGTGTTGCGGTCTCCCTTCTCCAGCCAAAGTGCCCGAGATCTCTGCTTCCAATAGGTCTCTTCTTCCCTTAGGGTATTGTGGAAGTCAGTTGAGAAGATGCCTTTCTTGTTTATGGAGTTGTTCCATTCTTCCTTCAACCTCCATCAGAGTAGAAATGTTAGCAATTTCCTGAGTCAACTTTTGCTTACGAGTTTTGATGTTCCGAAAACCTTGCTCTTCTAGATCTTAAGTTGCTTTTTTATTTCCTTAAGTTTGCTGGAGAACTTAAACATTTCGGAGCCCTGAATTTTGATATCCCACCAACTCTTAATAAGAGGGTCCAGTTGATTATTTTCAACCAGTGCAAGCTCGAATCTGAAGGGAGGATTTTTTATGTTCATCTTATTGTTGGCACAAGAGGATTAAAGGGTTGTGGTCCGATGCCGCTCGGGATAAGGAGCTGAGAAAGAAATCAGGGTAAAGTGAGATCCAATCCAAGGATCCTAAAGCTCTATCCAATCTGCTTTGTATGTGATTTCTGCCCACTCTGCGATTGGACCAAGTGAAGGAAGTACCATGAAGGTCCATATCAAGAAGAGTCTCCCCGTATAAAGTCAGCCAAAGCTTCCATGCTATTGGGATTAGCATGGGCTCCTCCTTGCTTTTCGGAGGGTATAGAGTACAATTGAAGTCTCCCATAATGAGCACAGGGAGATTTCCGCAATTTTTATGAAATTTGAGATGTCTTGCCAGAGTCTTTCACGTTGTGATTCCAGGTTTGGGGCATAAACATTGATTGTAATCCAGGTAGCATTAGAATCTACTTCCTGGAAGAGAGTGCACAGAAAATTGGGGTGCTGCAGAAGGCAGTCACCTTTGAATTGTTTGGGGTCCCAGAGAGTGCATAAGCCTCCCGAATTACCTATTGCAAGTTGAGAAGCAAAAGAAGCAGCCGACCAAATTTTCAAGAGATGCTGTCATCCTTTTTGAGTTTGGTTTCCTGAAGCATGATAATGTCAGGAGAGTGGTTAAATTTCATATCCTTGAGGACTCTCTATTTTTGCAGAGAGTTCAGCCCTCTAATATTCCATGAGATCACCTTCATTTCTTGGATTTAGATTTTCTCCCCACAACCATGGGGATGGTGCTTTGTGTTCCTTGGGCCACATTCAGGGCTGATTCTTGTTGTAGCTTAACATTTCCCGGGGTATGCCCACAAACTTTCTCAGAGCCAGTATCAGGTTTCCTACTACTGCTTCGGGTCATACGGGGATTCAAACTATCATCAGAGGATTGAGTGGATGGGGAGAGTAGGGTATCAGAGAGGGGAAGGAAAGGAACAGATGAAAGTGGGGTTAGCATGGGGAATCTCGTGCCAAGATCGGGAGAGGGGGAAGGGAGAGGAGGAGGTTGGAGGGAGGGGAGCGGGAAGGCGGAGAGGGGGGGGAAACCACCGAAGGGGGACCGCTAGGGGGGGGGGAAGGGGAGGCCAGGGAGACTTCCTCGGGAACATAGACCAAGGAGAAGGGAGGTAGGGGGTCGAGAGAGGGGGCCAAGTTGGAGTCGGAAGTGATCTCTCCTTCTTCCAGGAGGGAAAAGGGGTTAGATGTGGGGATGACCGGGGTCTCTTCAGGAATGATCTTAGGGATATATTTTCCTTTCTTTTTGGGAGAGGTAACCAGGGTTTTGGGTTTAGGTTGAGGCTTGGTGGGGCATCCAGAGGCTCTATGGCCTATGCTTTTGCAGATTGAACATGCTTGTGGGATATATTCATATTCAATGGATTGAGACCAGGTTCCAAAATCAGATAAGAGATCAATCGATTTCGGGAGAGGGCAACTTACATCAACGTTAACACAGAAATGAGCATGAATGAATCTAGTCTTGGCCTTAGTGGCTGGTCTATTGCGATTAGAGAACCCATAGATAGAGAAATACCTTCAATAACCGTAGGGTGCCATAGCTCCAGAGGAAGGCCTGGAAGACAAACCCAGATTGGAGCCTGTGTCATTATTTCAATAAGTGGGTTGAATCTAGGAGACCATTTCTTGATATAGAACCCTCTTCTGCCAAAGAACCACAGACCACCTAGTAGAGCTCGAGCAAAGTATTCTTTCATGTTGAAGGAGAAGAGGAAAAATCCGTTTGGCATCACTATTTCCAACGCACCACAAGGGTTCCATTTCAGCCGGGCCCATTTTTTGATGTCTTCGAGAGGGGGTTTGGGACCCATCAGCTTGTCGATAAGGGACAGATCCTGGAGGCAGCAACAACCTTCGTGATGTGAGAAGGGATGTGAAGAGAGAGGGCCCCATCAGAAAGCACATGCATCAACTTCTCCGAGGGGGACGCAGAAGAGGACCCCTCCACAATTTTCTTCCAAGCCTCGGGGGGAGGCCGAGGAGACAGGCTCCCGAGTTAGCAGGGCAGTACTCCCGATCTGGACCAGAAGGGTCCGACATTAGAGCCAACACTAGGGAAAACAGAATTCAAAAATTCAGAGGGGGAAAAACTTTTTTTTTTTTGTTCCTTGTTTGAAATTTCAAATGTTCCGCAGAGCGTAATACATGCCTACAACAATGAGACCGATATTACCAGTAGTGGGAGGCACTGCAGGTGAAGTATGGAGAGGTGGGTACGACGTAAGAGATAGACGGTATTTTGGCCCAGGGAGCAAGTCCTGGTGCAGAGAAGACAATGGTACTTCCAAAAGGAGTTCTAAAGGTAGGAGGGCAGATGGGACCTCCTGGTTTTGTGACCGTTGAGAAGTATAGAGTAATAGAAGAGGAGATGAGATAGTATGAGCATAAAAACTGCAAACCCCTATTTTTAGTTTCATAATGTTTCCATCTTTATTCTTCAAACAAATACCACCTTTCAGGAAGTTTCTCTGTCAAAACTAAGGATGACGCTGCTGGTGTCTCAGTCAAAACCTCAGACTTATACTCAGAAGAGGACTCATCCTCCTCTTCTGACCCACCATATTCGTCATTTTCTTCTTCCTCACTAGAGTCCTTGGCAGCGGTAGGAGTAACAAATTACATAGGAGGAAAGATCTTGTCATTTACAAGAGTAGGGGATGTGGGTGCAACAGGTTCACCAAACCCAAAACAAGCCCCATCTACATAGTCCAGAGCCACCCCTCTTTCAGGAGACGACCCACCAAAATTCCCATCAACAGCAGAAGGAACCAAGGGATTTGGTTCCAGAAAAACACTACTAGCAAGAGGCTTCGGCTTCCAAGCCTGAACTGTCCCCTTACAAGATTCAGCCCCATGACCCACAGACCTGCAAACTTCACAGTACACTGGGGAGTTTTCGTACACTAGCTCATGTTGACTACCCCATGGGTAGAGTAGAGACGAATGAAAGAGGGAAGCATTTTTCCCAGAGAAAAGTTCACACATATTCTCGTTGAAACCAACCGTGTTCTGGCCAGGTTCGTTAGATCTATGACCAGCAAGTCCCCAAGGGCATTGGCAATCCCCCTGAGCACCTCGACTTCCCAAAATTTGAGAGCCAGGTCAGGGAGATGAACCCAGACATGGAAAGCATTGGGTAGAAAATTTTTCATATCCATACCTGGACTCCATTTGGTCAGATACAACATTGTATTCCCGTAAAGCCAGAGCCACCATTAATGGCATTGAGGAAGTCCTCCTTCCTAGTGAACTGGAACAAAAAATACTTGTTTGAGATGGCCACCACTGAGATTCCGCCATTCAGAGCCCATTTCCTTCTAGCCCAGGCCTTGACAATGTCAACATTAGGTCTGATGCCAGTGAAACCACCAAGGAGTGAGAGCACATACCTATTTCTTTCCCTCCTTACCAGGAGCTCTGGTACAAACAACGTCGGCTTGTTCTAGTTCCAGGTCGGTTTCAGGGGCGGTAGGGGGATACAGACCTCCCTGAAGCGCGATCCACCCATGATCTGTGCGTTTCTTGCTCCGAATTTTGAAACTTATTTTCCTGCTTCTCCCCTATTTCGTTCCCTTTCTTTTTGGACATTAAGTAAAAGATATTCTAGATTTTATTTTCTAAACAAAAAAAAGTAACTTTGTATTACGATAATTGTAAGTAATTACTATTTTTTTGACAAAAGTAACTCCTCATATTGTCTCTCATCTTTAACTTCTAGACGCTTCCCTATTGGCGTCGCAAATTTGGATAGATATAAATGATTTGATAACCAACTTGTTAAATAGTACTTTACCACATTATCATGTAACAGTCATTGATTTTGACCTTAACATGTTAGAGCACAAAATTGTCTCTACCATTTTCCTCATTGCACCACTTACAACCTAAGTTTTATCATATGAAAGTATGACACAAATATCCTGATGTATGCTAGCATTTTGTCAAACATTTCATGTATACCAAACAAGTATTTCAATCAAGCTTTGATGGATGTCCAACTTATGCATATACTTCACTCATTATAGTCCACAAGATCACATCTCATCACATGACATTTTTTGAGAATTTTACACACCTTTTGTATGATTCTTGTTCCATACATGTCTACTATGGCACCTTAAACTACATTTAACAACAACAAAAACTTTCCATTATGGTTTCACGAATATTGGTCCATATCCAAAGCTCCCATTTTAACACACAATGAAACGATGCTACAAACAATGTGGTTATATTTTCTAAATAGCTTTGCGAGGCCTTTTTGAGATACCCATTTTGTGGAAATCATACAATCATTACAATCCATCAAAAAACTTTCATGGCTTGTGCATGCTCCCACATTTTACATACACACCTACCAAAGAACTTACAACAACATATGAAAAAATCCCTTCTCGATTATGCTTTGGTGAATGTACATACCTTGTTTGGCTTAGGTTGGATTCAAGCTAAGAGTATACTTTTATAAAATGCAAGTTAGCATGAGTTATATAATTAGTTGTAAACATGCATATCAACACTATACAATTTCATATAATCAAAACAATGAACAAGGTCAAATTTAGTTGAGGCATTTTGTCAAATAGTTCTCATGTCTTCTATATGATTCGACATTTTGTAGACATTTGTACAAGGATCTTGCATTTACAACAAACAAAATGTAGCATTCCATTATGCATATTATAAATGTCAATTCTAGGCACTTGTTCATTTAATTTAGTAAAGCAATCTAAATGACTCATCATAATAACCATGTATTCTATAAGATGTAGATATGATATTCCATGCAAAAATATCATATTTTATCCTTTGATCAAACACTTAGCATTCATTTATTATAGCTCCTATTTTGGCATTTAAAATTTTCCAATTTATTGTCACCTGATTTTACATACATATCAAACAATGAAATTTCAACTACAATATTTGATGATAAACACTTATTATTAAGCCTTGATAGATGTACACACCTAGTTGGGAAGATCTTAATTCTCCATAGAACACGATTATGTTGGCCAAGGTGAGATGATCAAGTTGAATAATTGTTCATTTCATTTGGTGAAACAATATCAATAGCTCTATAGTAGGATTTAAATTTTACATCCATTTAGACATTTCTCATGGTTTTCGATGTAAAATACTTATTTGTTGCACACAAATTACATATTTAAAATATGACCATATTTTTATATAATTTTTTTATAAACTATATTAATAAACTTAAAATCTATATTAAAAATTTTGGTAAATAAATATAGAAAGTAAGGTATAAATAATATTTATTTAATTTTTTTGAAGGATACATTTGAAAAATTACCATAACGTAATGATTGTTTGATAGACATAGGTAGCTAAAAAATTTAATCCTTTCTCTTAAGTATGATTATGTCTAAATCTTTGTGAAAGAATTTGTTACCGATTAATAAGAGACTCTTAAAAAATGATATAAAATCATTACTTACATTTATAGTTAAAAATAATATAAACATGAGCAAATAGTTGTCCATTGTAAACACGAGTTGGAGTCTAACCCAAAAGTCCCCCTCACCTTGGAAAAAATTATTTCACCTTTACAAATAGCAATCTAGAAACAATACGAATACAATTTATCACGATTGATTAATTAAAAAAATAAGAACGCAAAACATTAGAAAAAGACAAGCATTTACATTAATAGGGATTAATATCCCATTTGAATGAAAAGTTAAATACTACTCCGTTGAGACTCTGGAGCTTCTACTCTCCAAATAAATCAAAGTTCCCAATAATTATTATAGATTTTAAGTTTTCACTTGTGTTTGCAATTAAACCTCCTTTGTCCATACTTAAAAAATTTCTTCTTCTTTTAGTTGGTTTTTCAGAAGATAGTTTGAGATGCCACTAAAACCAAAAGAAGTAACATAAAACACTCTACTTCCACCATATTTGGGCGTTCTTTATGTATTTCATACCATATGTAGATGTTTTCTATTGAGGAGGAGGAAAGTGATCTATTCTAAATATCCTATTTGAAAACTTCATCTCATTTTATGGACGATGAAAGCATAAAAACATTCATAACTATAGAAGTAAAGTACATTGGGCACATGAGAGGGAAAATGAAATTGTTATGAAGGAATAAAAAGCCTTCCTAGCACAAATATGATCAAAAGTTCCTAACACATCCCAAAAAATGTATAAGGACATAATACAAAAAGTTTACCCTCACAAAAAATATGGAATTTCTGGCCGAGATTTAAAAGTATGTACAAGAGGAGGCTTACATAGAAATTCCTACATGGATCAAAATTGAAGGACTAGATTAAACAAGAGTCACAATGTGACCAGTCCATATCATCAATAAACCTGTCTAGATGGTCATTTTCCCGAATCATATGATAGTTTCCGTTTTCTTATGAGGTTTTGTTATGAAGAAAAATGTTGTTTAGAAATGAGAGATAATTTTTTTAGAATTTTTGAATTGTGTTCAAGTCACGAGTTCATTACTAATTTCATTCCTTATGTTTAAACCCTTAGTTAAATTTTGGGTCAATTTAATTAGTTGTAGATTATATTAGAGTTGATATACAAATCTAAGATAGATGATATGATATAAGAACTAATTGATTTACAACTTTGATTAGATAGAAAGAATTAACAAAGCACCCATCAACCCAATATGCAATCAAAATAACAACATATATGTATGAGGGCACTTATCTAGTTTCTGATGTTTTTTGGAGAGATATGGGACTGTACAACAATGAAACTAGGAGATCTGAACTTGAGAAACCCTTACATCTTGGATGGGAACTATGAATTTTCTTGGGATTTAACCATACCATATAGTCCAAATCCTTTTGTATGGTATTGAACTTGCTCCAAAACAATTTTTGCAACTTTCTGGGTTATTCACCTTTGTGAACATTAAAGCGACACAAGGATGCATTTTACATATTTTTTTAGCTACATACGTTTAACATTTTCATGGAGCACAATATTATGCATAAAAAAATGGGTAAATGTTAGGAATATCACTATATTTCTAGGTGAATATATTGGGAAAATATTGCAATACATTTTGGAAAGAATCCCTCTCAGTATCATCAAGGGTAGTAATAAGAAGCATCAGACGAGGATCATCATAGGTGCCAAAATGGAATGAAATGGTCTCTTCATTAAATAGTGTGGGGTGATCCTCAATATATGGATGAGTAGTAATAGTATTAGGAGAATAAATTGTTACACTCGATGAAAACCCATCCCCAAAGTACACATGGGTATGTAAAGTGCAAGGAAACATGTTCTTGTTAAATAAAGAAGGGATATCCTCATATTACCGTAGGTACTTGAGGAGTTAATACTCATTATTAAATTCATACAATGATGGTATATCATGTGACACATGATCATCAATTAGGTCTAGATTTACTAATTCGAATTTCTTTTTTCCATTTGAGTTATAAAAGCCTCGTGCAAATGTTTCTAAGAATCCAAAAGAAACTTTAGGGCTAATGAGGTTTTACATAGAGGTCATATGGTATAATTGAATCCTTCTTTGGTGAGATGAAATTGAATTACAATGGGATTATGAATTCTCTAGCCATGATGACCAAGCCCTTGTCCATTGAATTCATTTTGTAATAAATATGGATAACCCATACCATAATCATGGTAAGTAGCGAAAATAATGTCATATGTGGGGAAAAAATAAATCATCAAGAGTAGTATTATCACGGTACTTAAGATGGTTTGAGATCGACGCGGTGGTAATGGCCGTGTGGTAATCGCATTCTTCTCCTGCGAGCGACATTTGGGCCGCCTTTTGATCCGTTTTAATCATCCTTGATAACTTACAAAATCTTGAATAATAATAGTTAAGGAAAACATGAAGGTTAGAGGACCTCATGCATGGCATGTAACCAAGGATGACCTAGGAGCATATTATAACTAAGGTCATGTAGCATAAATTGATAAGGGGTAGTGAGGGTATGAGAGTCAATGGTGATAGGAAATGTAGTTTTTCCCAATAGGTTGATGTGGTACATTATCGAAACCACATATTGTAGAATAGAGATATTACAAATATTAAGGCATGATCCATCCTTTTGTCAATGAGAACACACTTAATCATGGTATTGTGTACATTAGCTTGAATATATAAATGGATTTTGTTATCAATGAATCCTTGTGGGGGGTAAATTAGTAGAGAGGTAAAGGAGATGTGTTTCTCCTAAAATGAAAGAGCCTTTTGTATGTATGTACATACATAAGTAAGTGAGGTGTTAGGAAGAATCTAAGCATGTTGAAATAGTTCATAGATAATATCATTATTACCTTCACGGTTAAGATGAAGAGAATCAAATAATGGAATGTTGAGGTCACTATTCAACAAAAACCATTAAGGTGCCCAATATTAGAGGAAAAGGGCCTAAAAATAAAATGAAAAATAAGTATTCAATAGAAGAACAAAACAAACCATAGAACAAATTGGATTTTTCATAAAGCAAATATTCAATACAAAAGTCGGGTTCACTAAATGTTTACACCCTTTTAAAGATTTGAGTTCATTTTGAATATGTTATGGAATGCACAACACTAAAATGGAATGTAAGGTGTGAAATTAGGAGCTAATTTGAGTAATTAATATTCAAAATTAACTATACCACATCAAAATAATATATTGGTACTTGTTGGTGTGTGTACTTTACATTGTCTCTCGCGGTATTGTCCACATCACGTGGTGAGTCATCTCACTTAGGTGAGGTCATAGGTATTAGGTGTTGTTATGTTGAAATCATGGAGAAAGACCCCCGAATGGCTTTGGTTTGAGATGGGGCATTCGGCATGATCACCTTCAGCTCTTCTTGATCTTCTTTCCATCATCTCTGTCATAACATGGAGCTATCTTGAGTGTGGGACATTGCGAAATGGGATAGCTCTCCGGAGAAGGCTGGTTCCTGCTACTAACCTACCTATCACTAACTACTCCTAATGCAGGAAATTTATGACTAATCCTAATCTAATGCTTCTAAGAAGACGTAAGAAAAAGAGAAAGATACATAGAATGAAAACCTACACTAAGAGTGGCGATACACCAAGAAAGGAGTGTTGATCACTTCCCCAACCCTACAAAACAATGGAATAGATGAACCTAGAAAGGGTGGACCTACACCACAAACTAAATTACATCCAATACATCATTCCCGAATGAGCATAACACACCAAAATCATGTAATAACCAAGGAAATGCACAGATTAAGCAAACAAAATGAAAGGTAAGATGAAGATAATAAACCATGAGAGGTTAAAGAGATCAACATAGACATAATCTTATTTCTCCATATGGATATACACAATACATTGTAGTAGTAGAAAGAGGCATGAAGCCATTACAGATCTTGAGAGGAAGGCTTAAAGCCCCAATAGAATAGGGGTTGCATGGGAGAGAAAATGATCAACCTTTTGTACATACAAACCCCTTACATTTTATAGAGGAAGAATGAGGAGAGAGAGGGAAGAAAATATGAAAATGCACCCCAATCTCCTACAAAATCCATCATTTTCCTTGCAGGAGTGATGGGAAAATCTACCAAGCCCATACTCCATTGTAACTTGCTTGTTGGGAAGAAAAATCCCATACCTCATCATTTTGGGTAGGTGAGGAATTTAGAAACCATCCTCTAAAATGGAAGACTCGCATTTCCCATTTTGAAATATTTAATCTCACTAAAATTCCTATTTTGTGCAAATCCGAGCTCCTAGTCAAAAGTTATGGCTATCTGAAGATGAGGGTGCCACTCTCCAATAAATGCAGGTGGTTGATCTTCTTTTTTGAATTCTGAACATGCATCACACCCTCCAAAATCTGAAATTCCATACTTTCAAGATTGGAGATCTTCAGAAATTTTGACTTTGGAGGTCATTGTTATTATTCACTCTAAAGCCCTCCTTCTTTTTTTGAGCTCATGAAACCTCCGAAATGTCAAAACCCCGAAGTTTGAAATTTAGACTTTGGGTTTCGAGATATTTATCTTTTTGGGGTTTTGAGGGTTTGGGGGTTCGAGTTTCGGGGTTTGGGGTTTGGGTTTGATAGGTTTTGAGGTTTGTAGGTTTCAGGGGTTAGGTTTTGGGGTTTCAGGTACTATTCATATGCCTGGCACATGAAACCTCTAAAATCCCAAAAGCCCAAAGTCTGAATTTCAGACTTTGGGTTTTGGACTACCTTTTTCTCCCGCATGGCTTTGTTCACCGCTTGAACCTGCTATCTAATTCAAACTCCTCGAATTCTGAAAAAGTATGAATTTCAGACTTCAGACTTTGATGTCCTTTGGACCTTTTGAGCTCGCCATTTCGGAGTTTTTTCTCTCTGAATCCGAATGCTTCCATGCTTCAACTGCTTGGCAATGTGCTCCACCTGCTCTGGTGAATTTCTCGGCTTGAGCCCAAAATGTGAGCTCCTATGGCTAAAATGATCCCTTTTTTCTCTGTGCGAGGTCATGTTTGTCCAATTTGGCCTGAGGGGTAAAATTGGATAACATGTGTCTTAGGTAAAGGGGGTATGATAAATTCCTTCATACATGTCATTTTGTGTTAGCTAAGCATCATACATGAGTCACTTTCCATTTTTGGAATGTAACACCTATTCTCCCTTGTGAAGGTATGATTTTCTTGCATTAGGAGTTACATGTCACTCCTATGTGTACCCCTTTTTTATGATTTATGAGAATGAGTATACCTTTTATGCATGCACATTTAATGGTTGAATGCTTGCTTCCTCATGGAGCTTTGTCATGGTGTCGTTCGAGTGCAACTCAGTTGATGTGCTCATTATCCCACTTGATCCTCTTTATTACTTTCTCTCACATGGTATCACAACACATTTTGGGATCCGTGCCACTCTCAAGTTTTTGTTGTGTAGTACTCTCGGTTTCATGTTCTTACTTGTTTTGTGTGTAAGATTCGTAATTGTTATTCCATTTCATGTTTTACTTGCATTGATTCGATTAATTTAAATTTATTCTTGGAGGTATTACACTTGGTTTGGATGTTTTTAGTTTTGTACTTGGTCTTGTGTGTTTTTCCGAATGTTTTGTAGGTGTTTTTGAGATTCTTAAGAAAATATGAAAAGGCACGTCCATGTTTCAATTCTGAAGTGTAATTTTTTGAGTTTTTGGAAAATTGTGTTGAGGTCCTTTTAGGCCCAACTTATCCCTAGCTCACTGTTGAGTTAGGGAACTGAGTTGGCCATGCCCAGCTCATCTATCTTTTCTTGTAGCTAACTTGATTGTGTTACTTCCTGCTAATGGTTTGTTGTGTTTTAATCAGTGCTCTTATTCTACTTTGAAATCTCTTTCCACCTCGCAATACTTGGTTGACCCTATTGTGTTACTCCTTGCACGCACCATCTAAGCTCGGCCTTCACCCCTATTGGCCCATTTGGTCCCTACTCAACCTTGTTTTTATTGTTCTTACTAAACACAAGCTCATGTTTTTCTCACATTTTGTCCCTTATGCTTCGATCTTACCTTGTTTGGATTCCCTTATGTAGTTTGCATCCCGATCTTGTCAAGATTTTTGCCTCGATTTCCTCTCCATTTTGGAATTTCTCTAACCTATTTTCATTGGCCCTTGCCTCATCCAACCTCAATTCATGTTCTCAAGATCACTAACTACTCGTGCCTATGTTTTTAGGTTTTTTTTACTCACGCTTTGTGTGGTTCTTCTACTCACTAATCAATATCGCTTGTGTAGGTTTATTTCCTACCTTAACTTTTTAACTCACGAAGTGTACAATATCTCGGTCCCTATTTTTTCCTGTTTGAAAATATTTCCATACTACCTATTGCAGATTATTGAAAACCAGCGAGAAACTAAGAAACTTGAAATATGGGATGGCTTAGGGAACCTCCTGATGTGGATATGATACAGGTGCAAAAGAAATGATCCTCCTCGTAGTGAGTCTTCCACCTGCACAAAAAAAAAGACCAAACACGAAAAAGGATTAGTAATATATAAATGGTGAGTTGCCTAAAAAATTCAGCTTCAAGAAGTGAAATCTTCCTAGATAGGATGTCAGCCCATGTGATGATAAAAAGAATGATAATCAGATAACAGAATAGAAATGTCGATAAAATAATCTAAACAAGTATCTAATAAGCTAAGATAAACTGATATAATGAATGGTAACAAAAGTTCTAGAAAACCAAAACAAACTAGAGAGGGTTGATGGTGACTCGAGTTGCATAACATGAAACACAGATAGAGACTGATGACACAAAGATGATCCGGAATTGTGTAGAAAAAAACTAGATGAATACAGAGTCACTAAAGATGGTGCCAAACACAATGAGAGATAGGAAGATACAACAAACACCGGATATGGACAGGAGGAAGGATCTGAGTCGAAGGTGATTGGTAGTAGCAGAGCAAAGTCAACGATGATCCGTGTAGGGTTAAGTGAAAATATTGAAGGCAATGATAAATGTGGATTTTGGGATACTAAAGTGAATTATAGAATACTGACAAAAATGGATGGGATGTCACATAGATGGATTAGATGTACAGTATGTGAAATAGGATAAAATACAAGGTAGATGGGACATATAGTGGATAGGATTCGACAGGATATGGGCTATGGGTCGATGGTGACTAGGTCCAATCGATGGCGAATGGACTAGAGATGAAGCACTAACAAGAAAATGGGATAAGCTGTTGGACTTGATGATGAATGAAGTTGACTGGAGGCTAAAGTAGAGCTTGATGAACAGCTGTAAGTATCTATAAAACAAAACAAACACATGCATGGAAAAAATCTCCACAACACTCTCTAAACTCCAAGCTCTAAATGCCAAGGATCAACAAGATGTGACAACCGATGATAAGAACTCCAAGAACAACACATAAGTAAATAATCACAAAACACTCAAGAGATTGAATATTTTCCATCCATTTGAGAAGAGGGGTATGGGTTGTTAAATATCCCAAGACAGGGTCGACGATGACTTGGGTCATTCGGCGTGCAATCGGAAGAATACTACCACTTGAATGTTGGAATGATAATGGAAGGTGGAAATAAGATTTGAAACAACTAAAGGGTTGTTTTTAAGACCATGCGCGTGTAAGAGGTTTAAATGGGTGAAAGAGAGTGGAAGGAATATTAGGAAAGGATAGAATGGGTGGGGTGAATCCTAGGGAAAGATTAATGAAGGGTAATAATGGAGAGGGGTGGGAATCCCATGGGGATCATTAAATGAGGGTGATTAGGATAATTAAATTATGTAGGATGGAATTAGGATTAATTAGATTATTTTAGGATTAATGGGATTGATGGGAATTTAAGAAAAGGAATATGGGAATTATGGAGGATAAATAGGGGAATATGTAAGATAAATGGTGTATGAGGAAAATAGGGTAATTTAGGAGGGAAAGAAGGTAATTTAAAAATAAGAGGGAAACAAGTATGTTAGGCGAGGGTGGAAGGTGAATGCGGGATGAAGGCACATGGAGGTGCCAAAAATAAGTGTCTACATTTTGCCCCATTTTTTGAGGGATTTCTGATAGTGAATTGTGAGAGAAAAACAAGAAATGATTGATATAATATATGAAGAATTGGTGAGGTTATCTCCCTCAAAATAAATATTGATGACAACCGAAAGAGTGGAATCAATCGCGAGTTTGAAAGAGATGAATGAGAAGGGTGGGGTGGGAAGAATGATGGTGAAATGAGGAGGCTAGGAAATATGCCCCAAACAATAAGGATTCAAAGAAAAAAATTAAAATATGGTGGTAATTCTAGGAGTCACTTCGGTAGGAAAAAATGGCATGGTCTCCAGAGAGACGATGGCAATGTCCTACAATCATGTGATTCAAGAAAAATCACCGCAAAATGGAGGGAATCAATGGGATACAAATCAAAAGTATGCAAGCCATGGAGACCAACGGGTCATAGGCACACATCAAATCTATGCACAAGAAATTACAAACAAAGCATGAGACCTTTCATGAATTAGGAATCACAAGAAATGGTATGCGTCTTTAAACGAGATGAGGATGATGATGAAAATAATGATGCCCTAGTGAAGGGCACAAAAGTATGTTATGGATAATTTATAAACAAAATTTGAGGGGGAGTTTATGAATTGACATGGATGGAGGAATGTGAGAAATGTCTAGGTGGGTCGATGACATTTTAAGTGGACTAGAAATGACCTAGAGAAAGTGGTGGTTACCCTAAAGAGGTTGATGAAGACCTAGGCAACAACTATATAAGCTTGTAGTTGGCTAAGAGACGTAAATTTCACACTTGAAAGTGACAATTACAGGCTCTAGTTTAAAGAAAGAGATTGAGTTTTGTAGCAAGATGGAGGCTATAAGAGTGGAGAGGAAGAGATAGAAGACACATTAGATAGTGAGTAAAAAAACCATGGATTTTTTTTTAAAATTATTTTAATGTTTTATTTTTTATTTTTGTATTTTTTCAAATTTTTGGATGGGCACCAAGAGTGGTTGGCGGTGACTTGGGAGTCACTATTGATCCATCCTAAAAAGGCGTTGATTGGGCTCTGGAAGAGTTGACCCACTTGGGTCGGCATCAACTGGGGATGAAATGAATAGATTGTTTATAGGTTTGGATTTTGTTGAGTAGATTTGAATGATGATTGATGAGGAAACTGATGTATGTTTGATTTATTTGTGATCACAGCCCGAGAGGCCTTATACTTGAGAGATGGAGTCCCCACCATGTATGATAGATTCGAGGGATATAACAGATGTTGAGTGGAATCACTTAGTGGCATGGGATTAAGGGGATTTATATCCTACCGAGATGATCTCACGAGATGTGGGTTTGATGATTGCATTAGTAGAGAGGTGGGATGTGCACACATGCACATTTTGGATGAGGATAGGTGAGATGACCATCACCTTGGAGGATGTGTATCACATTCTCAAGATTTTGATATAGGGGGAGTAGATAGTTCTCATCACATTAGATCATAGATCAAGACTCTTACACAATTTTTTGGAGCTGATGCCCCATATATTACCTTTGTTTTAGGGGCATTTACATATGAGATGAGATATGACCGTAGGGATGCATGGAGCCAATTGATATGCTTATTGATGATGGGGATATCATGTTATGCACTACCTAACTCATGAGGAGCCAGATTTCCATAGATGCTAGTAGGGGTTTTGGTAGATATAGTGGATCATCAAACCTCGTGTTCTCATTTGGGACAACATTGCTAATATAGGTTTATTATGAGCTATCAAAGTACATATTGGGGAGGAGGATAGGGATTGATGTCAGATTTATACTCCAATGTTGGGTTTATGATCACATAGCAATTATTAGGCAACCAGGGATACCATGGGTCGCAGAGGATCATATTGAGTTACCAGTGGGGTTTTTGAGATGGAGAGAAGATTAGGCTTATGGGGATAGAGGAGGCGGGGATGCAGATTGGTATGTTGATAGGCTATCCAAGTTGGATGTGGATCAGATTAGGTGGCAGCATATCGGGACTTCCCAACATGGCCTGGAGTAGATATTGAGCTAGAGGGGATGAGGAGGAACAGGTGGGTGCAGGGATGTTGGCCTGAGATGATCAAGAATGCATGTAGTTTGACAATGTGTGATGACAATTTGGTGTCATATAGATAGTTTCAATGGAGCCTATTGTCTATAGGAGAGTGGAGGAAGATAGGGATCTACCGAGTCCCATTATGATGGATCCATTAGAGAAGGCTTTGGTGCCATGGGATGATTACTATGTGGGTGGATCAGATGGTAGGAGAGGAAGGAGAGGGATGATAATGATGTGGTGGAGATAGAGGTAGAGGAGGAGGAAGCTCTTAGAGGTGGTGGGGATGGTGATAATGGTGAGAATGCAAAGGTGGAAATCTTTACGCGCATAGTTGGCTCGAGTTATTACAGAGAGAGACACCACTCATCAGGAGCACGATACATCTCGACAGGAGGTGTAGATCCTTTGACAAGAGAGGGGCCTAGTGACTTAGGAGAGGGACCGAGCCATCCATGGCAAGGATTGGTACCAGAGGAAAAGGGAAGCATATAGGGTTAGATTTGGAGATCTTACCTCTATATTGGTAGCAGAGTCATGAGTTATGTACAAGAGGCATCGCAAGGGGTAGGATAGATGACGCCTCTTGATATGATACCGATGGATCGATATAGGGCCTTGGCGAGAAGATTCAAAGTACTATGAGTATTTAGTGATAAAGAAATTACCATGGACTTTAAGATACCAAGAGTACTTGTAGCGGTAAGGGGTAGATGGAGTAGGCCATCTAGGAGTGTGGAGAGAATGGTATAGCCACATCGAGATGAGGGCCGAGTGGTGGATGATATGCGTCCCGAGAGATAGACATAGGGACTTATCTCAGAGCGCAAGACTTTAGTCTCTCTAATGATCATTTTACTGACTTTTATGGTATCTTATATCTAAGAGAGGAACCTTATAGGTCAATGATGTACTGAGACACTTTATTTTGATGATATATGATATATGTATGATTTTTTCATGTTCTATCATGTGTCATTTGTATTATTTTGATTATTTGATTATTTAATTTATGTTGTTGATGATGTGATGATGATTATATGTTTTTGTGAAATATGATGATGATAGTGAATGTAGATGTGTGATTAATGATATGTGTGTTATCCAAAATAATCCCCATGCTTATTTTTTGGCTAACTCCCTTCATTCCTTCCTTCCTTGTGTCTCAATCAGAAATTTTTATCTTTTAGGCACTCAAAATATTCTAGAAATGGTTTTATTGGATAGAGAATATTCTCATATTTCCAGAATGGTAAAGTTTTCCTTCTAACTCCTTGTATTTTTCAAGTTATGGCTCGATGGAGTTTTGGAGGGAAATTTTCCCTAAGGAGGTCTGCCAACCAATGAGAAAGCGCCACGTCAGTGGTGGAATGGCGGAAGGCGGGGGCGACTTAGAAAATTTTGTTAAGTCTTGGGGGCGCACAAAATAATTTTTTTGGCCCGATGGCCCGCTAGCCAATAGGAAGAAGCCACGTGTCCTCAGGACTGTCGGAGTTCGGCTCGGGGGAGAAATTTGGAAATTTTCCAAAGTTGGCGCAATGGGAAATTTTGGAGCGAAGGCCCGCCTTCCAATCAAAATTGGCCATGTGTCCTCGGATCGGTGGAAGGTGGAGGGGTAGAAGGAAATTTTCCCTTTCGCCAAAATAGGGAAAAATATGGAATGAAAGCCCCCCCGATGGCCCGCGCCAATCAAAAGCTGCCACGTGTCCATGTGGCGGCGAAAATCTTAAGGCGGGTCCGGAATGCAAAATTTGGAGCTCAACTCCACACCAATCAAAAGGTGCCATGTGTCCCATTCGGGGAAATGGTCAGCGATGATGGAAAATTTGGAAGTAGTGGCCCGCCAACGAATCACAACATGACATGTGTCTTCGGGGCGTCGGGCCGATGAATTTTTGGAAAAATTTCCAAAGGCCGAAAAGGTGTAAAAAGGTAAGGGGAAGGCCCATGACCAATCAAAAGATGCCACATGGCATCGGAGCTTCGGGGAAGAAATTTTTGGGGAAATTTTCCCAAAGTCAAAAAGAGGGAAAATTTCAAATTTTCGGCCCGCCAATTCAAATTTGCCCTAATTTTGCTCTAAATCTTTAGAGGGCATAATTTTGATCCAGAGCTCAGATTTTCATATTCTTGGTGGTGTTGGAAAGATGGTGGAATTATCTACATGATGAAGGGATCAATTTTGTGTTTTGGTAGGGTTTGGAGAGAGAAAATCAAAAAATACCTCTGGCACGGGAAGAAGAACAAAACTGACATTTCAACCACCATTTTTAATGAAGTATGGCTCGCATTCTTTCCCAGCATGGTTAAAAACATTAGGGAATGAACTTTTGAGGGTGCCCATGCTGTTTTAATGCAATTTGGTTGGTGGTTGAAGCATCCTTTCATGTTTTCCCATGTTTTCTCCTTCCTGGGCTCGAACCTTCATTGTTAAAAGCCAGATTTGGCTCATTTGTAAAGGGTTGGATATTTTTATGTTTTGCAGATTCCCTCTTTCACCCTAGAAAGTGATTCTATGGAATATTAGACCTCTTCCAGGACTGTAACATGTTTTTTGCCTCTCTGCTATTGTAATGCATGTATTTTGACATTGGAAATGACAATACAAGTTCTGTGAATGAGCTTCAGTCCTCTGCTTGTGTTGTTTGCTTCATTTATGATCTTTCATTACATTTTATCAGTTTGTGCATGATGTTTTGTTGCATTTCAGTGATCTGTGTCAATTTTGAAGTAAATGTTCACCACTCCTTTGGTGTATCACCTTGTTAGTCTTAGTTTATTTCTTTTGCACTCTCTATCCCTGTCCCCTTGGAATTTAGAGTAGGATTTTGAGTTAAACCTCTACAATTTTCAAGCAATACATCTGATAAGAGGAGTTGAGGAACCAACCTCTAATCTAGATATTCTTTTCCCATTTTTATAAGTCCCACACTTGGGGAAAAGATTCAATGTTGTGTATTCACACTGGGTGTCCAAATATCAAACTAGAAATCGATAAACATCCGAGTGCCGTCTTTGTGAATCTGCACTAATATTTTTGCACACCGGTGGGATGTAGAGGTCTTCATCTTCATTGTAACAAAGTTGATGCATTTTTGTAAGTTTCATGCTTGAAAAGATCCTTGATCTGCATTTGGCGGCCCAAAGAGAAAAATCAATTGGTTTCAAAATGAGTCATAGTTTGAAGATTCATGAGAAGAATCAACACAAGATCAAAATAAAGAGAGAAGGGTTGTCTCGAGTATCTCTACTATCTCTTGGAAGAAGGCATAGAGGAAGGAGGATTCAAAGGTCTCCATCTCCACCAAATAGAACTCTATCAACTCCTCCACCTTCTAGACCTTTCATTCAATCAACAAGGGTTCTCGGGCCAATCGAATGGCACAACCCAACCCTAATTTCAACTTCACTAAAGCAACAACCCACTTGCTCTCAATGCACAAAATCTAGTTCCAATTGCAGCATTTAAGAACATTCCATACTTTACTGGAGAAAATCAGACCACTCCTGGTGATCATGTTAAATACATTGCTAATGTTTGTGTAATCCATGAGATTGTTGAGATGCATTTTATTTGTCAAATTATTGGCATCTTCATTCAAAGGGAAAGCATTAAAATGGTTTAGAAGCCTTGGGGCTGGTTCTATCCAAAATTGAAATCGTTATGCATAGCTCTCCATGACCCATTTGGAGAAAAAGGGGACAACTTGTCTCTATTGGAACAACTGACTACCATCAAGAGAGCTCCCAATGAGTAGCTGACAGACTTCAACTTCAGATTTCAAAGGACTTGGGATAGAATTCTAGTGGCAGTAAGGCCAATAGCTAAAGGTGCTTTTCTATACTATCTCAAAGCTTTAAATTCTGATATTTCTATGTTAATTCAGTCCATGGGAGGTACAATTACACCTGCAGCTTATAGCATTGCCATTAGAGCTGAGAATTGTTTAATTCAAGCTGGTAAACTAGCTCCTAGGCCTCCCATGCCCTTGTACCCAAATTTAGAAAGTACAAGCACTAGTCAAGCCCCTACTATAGCTCCTATCCCCACTCCTAGAAATCAGAGTTCAAATGAAACTTCTACTTCATCCTCTAATACTTCAAATGAACTCCAAGAAGTCATGAAACAATTGTAAAATTTAGGCAATGAGTTGGTTACACTCAAGAGGCAGTAGGCCCAAAGTTTTAAATCTTCTTATCATCCTCAAGCTCAGCCTAATAGGCAACCATATCAGCCCAATAGGCCACCTAATCTAGCTGCAAATCAAAATCAAACAAGGCCTCCTGCCAATAGACCATTTCAGCCTTATAACCCAATGCCGCATCTACCTCTAAAGCCTTAGTGCCGGTGCAAAATAATATGGCTCAAGAGTATGATTGGTGTTTTCCATGAAATGACTCACAACTAGTATATGTGCTTCAACGGTGCTTTAGAACCAAGCTCGATGAAAACAATAACCGGCGTAGAGGGTGAGGTGAGCCAAGAAACAAACCAACAACAAGGAACATCCTAGCAAAATGTAGCTCCAAATGAAACCACACTAGTAAATTGGCAAGATAAGGATTTTTGTGGCATGAATCAAGCAATGTCTCGAGCGTAGAAACCAATAAAGGTAAAAAAGAAGGAATATTGGTGCTCTAAGTGATCCATAACCTTCCATCACTCCACAAAGTGTGGCAAGCAAAATGCAATTCCAAACATGTAAGGACAGCCAAAGTCACATTCTAGACCAACTCAAATGCGATATTGCTGCCCATTTGCAAGAAAAGAATGTGCATACCAAGGGGTAGAAAGATATGTTTCATCCCCATTTAGCATCATTGATTAGATAAAGAAAACAAATGTGAATATATCTATGTGGGAATCACTATCCATCCCAGTCAAAGGGATCTTCTGCAAGTCTACCATGAAGGATTGGTCAACTTCAAATTAGCAAGTTCATATGCAAGAGAAAGTACTCAAAAATGCTAGCTCAACACAGAAGTGAATCATGGAGGACAGAAGGTAAAGTTTTGAAGCCCCCTCCATTATATGTTTCATTGATCATTGGAGATAGTTTGCGGTACACAATTGCATGATTGATTAAGGGCAAGTAGTTACTGTAATGCCCAAGCAAATAACTAATTAGTGGGTCTCCAATAAGAAGTCATATCTAAAGG